>LZPO01008366.1:6716-26178 GCA_001675575.1 Neotoma lepida | reverse complement strand
GCACTCTCTCCCTCCTGCAGGACCAAGGACACAGGACTCTGCTTCACTTGTTGCCCTTTCACCCCTGGTTAGAAACAGAGAAAGAGACACAGATGGAGGTCACTGAGCATCNACAGAACCCTGAACACACCCCCATGTCCTCTGAGAAGGTGGGAGCTCTGCAGGACTCCTGAGCTGCTTCCCCACCCTCCATGTGCTGAGCAGAACCCTCTCTGTCCCCTGAATGTGGACANCCAGACTCACAGCAAACCTGGGTGCACAGCAGCCCCAGCAGAGAGCACAGCAGCCTCTTCATGGTGCTTGTGTGGCTGCTGGAGACAAAAGCAAGGAACCAAGGCCTGGGCTGTGGTGTCAGGATGNCTGTTGAAGTGTCCCTCCTCCTGCAACCAGTCAGCTCCACCCAGGAACCCTGCCAGGCCAGACACTGCAGAGTTCTCTCCCAGCCTTCTGAGCCTGAAGCTCCTCCCAAACCAGGCCTGCCTGAGAGTCTGGGTGGAGTGCAGTGGCGGGAAGATGTCCTTTCTTTATCACATTGGGGTTGTAAGACATGTGAGAGTCCTTTGAGGAGGAAGGGACCAGTTCTTCCTATGAAGAANATGTCTCACAACCTGGGGAATGGTATAGAAAGAATAGCTCAATATTATATCCAGAAAATAGATGACTGCTCTGACTAAAATATTTTTATTGACCTATTAATTAATTTAAAGGAGATGCTTATTATTATTATTATTATTATTATTATTATTATGCAATATAGATTTAATGATCTCCTTTTCTTGGAATAGATAAAAATATGTGCAGTTGGACACTCCNGCTACAANCAAGGTTTGTGGTAAATTNTTTTAAAAGACCCATAAGGAGAAGATGGAGTGGGAAAAATAAATTAAAGTCCCTAAATAACAGAGAGACAGGGGAAGCAGCCAGAGCACATAGTGACTGTAGGGNACAATGCACTGTGTATGCATTTGTAACAATAGAGGAAGGTATTTTTAAATTTTACAGACAGTGTAAAATCCCTGAGAGTGCCTGAAACTGGGACCCTGGTCTTTTACTCAGCAAGTCTCAGATGGTTTTTGTCCAGCTNTGCCCTTGTGACTCAGGGCAGAGGAACACTCAGCTCCCTCAGTNCCATTGTCAGAGGATCCTCAGGTGGAAGGAGTTTCCATCCTTCCTGCACTCAGTCTGAAAGCCCTCCATGCCAGAGACCAGCTGGCTTCCTGGTGTGAGCTGCAGGAGGTGCTGGAGACTAAGGTGAGGGTGTTGCACATGCAGGTAAAGACCCTGAAGGACAAGAGATGAGGAGCTTCCCCTCAGCTCCAGAGCAGCTCCTGCAGATGCACAGATACAGCCATCAGGCTAGGGTACTGCCTGGGCCCTGCATCCTCCTGTAGCTTCAGCATTGTATGGGGGAACTCAGCCAGTAGGAAAGTCTCTGTTCAGAGTGAAACAGCACAGTGTTCCTTCTGTGAAGATAGACTAAAGCAGAGTGATACATAGCATTCTAAGCTTCAGGATGCACAGCAAGGTCACCGTGGTGAGCAGGAAGCAGCTCTCTCCTCCCTGGGAGATCTCCAGAAAACAAATATAACCAGGACACCAAGGGAAGTGTACAGAGATTGCTCTGAGCTTAAGGATATCAAGATGCCTTCATCACAGGGAGCTGGACAGGACTGGCAGGAAGAGCCATTGTTGGCAATCAGCCTTCCTCTGGCATCTGAGAGTCTTCCTCCATTGCTGTCTAAAATATACTCAGTCAGGACTCTTGCTTTAGCAGTAGAGAAAGTAGGTTTTTGCATCTTTCTTTTAATCTACAGAAAAGTCATTTCCTATTTAGATACAGTGTCCCCTAGGGGGCAAATTTACAAAATAGGAAGTTTACAATTTTGCTGTGATTCTCATTGTCTGGTTAGTTTTATCAACAAACTAGAGTCACTTGGGAAGAGGAAACTTCAACTCAAAAATTGCCTCTATCAGGTAAAATGTGGGCATTTTTGTGGGGTATTTTCTTGATTAATGATTAATATGGAAGGGCCTAGCTCACTGTGAGTCTTGCCATCCTGGATTTTATAAAATAGGAAGTTGAGAAAGCCATGAGAAGCCAGTCAATAAACATCATTTCTTCATTGTTCTTCTTCCATTTCTGCCTAGATTCACTGTCCAGATTTTCCTCAATGACTGACTACAGCCTGAAAGCTGAAATAAACCTTTCGTTTTCCAAGTTGCTTCGGTCAATGTTTTACCTCAGCAACAAAGTCACTAGAACAGATATTAGTACCCATTCTGATGGATATGACCATGTGGCGTTTTATGTCTTGAACTGTTTTGTGTACAAAGGTAGAGGGTTTGGAGCTTTTGGCCCTGCTTAATGAGATGTTGAGGGAAGTTTGGATGATAAAAATGATGATAATAGATGTCCTGTTTGCAAAATTTCAGAGGGAAGCTTGAGAGTCCCCCACAGACTCCATTTTTTGAATATTTGTGTGATATTTTGAATTAAGAATCTGTGATTTTTGGTCATGTAGGGCTGAAGAATCAACTGTGATTGACAAGAGACCAGCACCTCTGAAGCAAAACTTCTACTTTACTGAGACAATTGATGCTAGTTAGATGGGTCTGACAAAAATCATCTGTTGTTAACAAGAAACCAGTATTATTAAGGTGAAATCTAAGAAGTATTTCATCAGGGTTTACACACAGATGTGTTCCAGAGGGGGCCAACACTGCATCTCAAGATGTCAGCCAAATTTGGTCAATAATATATGTCTTTCAGAAAAAATATAATGATTGAAGAGGTAATGTAGAGAATTTGAGGCTTGTTGTCTTGAGGTAAGGCCAGAGTCTCTGAAGATGCTGTTAAGAGACTATTAGTGAAGGTAAAGCATCAGTTGTAGTGGAGGCCCCTGCATGATGAAGATGTCATGACTACTGTGGATGACCACCGAGATTGCAGAAGTTATAGGGTGGAGCTCGCCTAAGCTTGAGACAAGCTATGTGTGCTGTGGCTTGCAGAGCCAGATAAATTGAACTGCCCAAGCCCTTTGGGAGCCAAGAACATGAGTGAGCTCCAAGGCCAGAGACTGAGTTATATTATTTGACTTGCACTGGAGAATGTTGGGTTTTGCTTTGACCTGACTGTAACTGTGCCTTGGTGCTTCATTTTTGAAATGAAGACATATATATCTTGTCTTGGAATCTGCTATAGAGTTTGAGTATTTTAAAGAGACAAAACTTTTAAAGTGTTCAAATGTTTTAAAGACAATAGGGCTTTTAAAGTTATACCATGCTTTATATTATGATATTAATATGAGATCTTAGAAATAACAAGAAAAGAAAGGTTGTTTTTAATATTGATGTCTTTGCCTGTCATTTGATAAGGGGTCTATTCCACGGTGGATTTTGTCAGCTTGACACAAACTAGAGTCACCTCGNATGAGGGAACCAAAATTATGTGTTTTCGTCCTTCAGATTATCCTGTGGGCATATCTCTGGTCATGCTTTTTTGATTAGTGATTGATCTGGAACTGCTCAGCTCATTGTGGACAATTCCACTCTTGGACAATTACCTGATCCTAGCTTGTATAAGAGAGCAAGTTGAACAAGCCCCAAGAAGCAAGCCAGAAAACAACATCCCTCACTAATTATGCTTAATTTTAAAAATTTTAGGTCCTAACCACAGCCTCCCCTCCCTCCTCTCNTCCCACTCCTTCTCTCATCTTTCTCTCTACCCCTCCCCCACGTACCTCTCCTCTGTATTCACTCAGAAAGGAGCAGGCTTCCCAAGGGCTTCAGCAAAATATGGCATATCAAGCTGCCATAAGACCAAGTACCTCCTCCTGTATTCATCTGGGCAAGGCAATCCAGCNTGAGGAATAGGTTCCCAAGAGCCAGCCAANGCACCAGGNACATACCCTGCTCACATTACCAGAAGTCCCACAAACAGACCAAGCTACACAACTGTCACATATATGCAGAGGGCCAAGGTCAGTCCCATTCAGGCTCCCTTGTTGTAGAACATTGGTTCAAGATGTGTTACATTTGATTATGTTGTGGAATATTTGTTAATGATGCAAAGATGTGTTATATTCTTTTATGTTGCACTTGTTTAACTCTGCAAATCTGTGTTACTTTGCCTGTCTAAAACACCTGATTGGTCTAATAAAGAGCCGATCATCCAATAGGTTGGCAGGAGAGAGAAATATGTGGGGCTGGCAGGCAGAGAGAAGAAATAGGAGGAGAAAGCTAGACTAGAAAGAAAAAGAGAAGAGCAAGGAGCAAGAAAAGGATAAGGAGAGGAGGATACCAGGGGCCAAACACTCAGCCACACAGCCAGCAATGGAATAAGAAGAAAAGAAAGTATATAGAATAAAGAAAGGTAAAATGCCCAGAGGCAAACCATAATTAAAGAGAAATGGGATAATTTAAGTTAGAAAAGCTGACTAGAAACAAGCCAAGCTAAGGCCAGGCATTCATCAGTAAGAATAAGTTTCCGTGTGTTTATTTGAGAGCTGGGTGGCAGACCTTCAAAGAGGAAAAAAACAAAACAAAACAAAAATACAATTACATTTTGGCGTACCAACATGAGGCCTAAATTTCCACATAGGGCCTGAGAAAACTAATAAAAACAATATAAAAAATGGATAAGGCTCCTTTAGGAAACTCTGCCATAGAGCAAAGCACTTAAACGGTCTTTTTCACACTAAGTAGAAAAAAAATAAGTGAAAACACCTACAACAGTGCAGGACACGGGCATTCCAGAGCTGGGAGATTGAATGCAGTTCTTGATCACCTACCTCTGACCAGGACCGCAAGCTTTAAGCTTGGCTCTCAAATACCCGAGCAGTGGGCAGAGCTAGCCACTAAAGCCATGACAGAGGTCCTAGCTGCTGTGGCTTAGCAGTTTAAAGGCTCATGCAGTCAAAAAAGAGTAAGGATATACAATAAAAGAAGCCCAAATGGGAGAAAACTCTAAGCAGGTTCTAGTATGTTTAAAAATGGAGGCTTAAGAAAGAAAGGAGAAAAGATATAGACAGTCATAGAAATAGTTTAAAAATAATATTCTTTAAAGAGAGAAGTAAAATTATATATATATATATATATACAAAAACAAGCCATGTAGAGATAGGAAATTCACAGGGAGTCTGGATCCTGTATGTTGCTATATTGACCTTGAATTTTTTGTTGCTGATAAGCAAATGACAGCTGCTAAGAGACATGGGGATTGAAAGAGGGACTGCTGAAATAAACCAGCCTAGATATTTTAAGAATGCCTTAACTTTAAAGTGGAAGACAAAAAGATGTATTTGTCAAATAGAAGTCAAAAATGCTTTGGGGAAGAGTTTTTGCTTTTGTTTCCACAGGCTGTGGATTCCTTAAGGATTAATATGGATCAGGTTTGATTGAGGGAGACCTCCTGAATCTTGAAGGTTACAGCTGGTGTTCCTAGGACTTGGGCATTATCTCAATTTTCCCAGGGACCCCTAAAGATGGCTTCATCCACAGACAACAGGAAGCAGTCTAGAAAAGATGATGCCCACACTCTCAAGTGATGGGGTGGATGGCTGTTGGTTATTTGGTGGGTTATGGATGTTTGTTATCATTTAGGGGACTATCAGAATATAGGATAAACAGACAACTATTAATCTCAGATATTTTGCATTGGCAAGGATTTTGGTATATTGATACAAATTTAAAATATTTTTGTTATACTGTATATATATTTCTCCTCAGACTCCCAGGACTCCCAGATGTCTGCCAAATGTTTGGCCATGAGTCTCTGAATCTGCCTCTATCAGTCACTCTATCAGCATGAAGATTCTCTGGTAACAACTGGNGTAGTCACCAGTCTGATCACAGGGAATTGCCAGCTCAGGCTATACATCCACTGCTGCCAAGAGTCCTAGCTGAAACCATCATTGTAGACTCATGGGAGTTTCCTTTGTATCTGGCTTCTACCCAACCACACAAAGCCCCCTTTCTAGTCATCTCTCTCAGCACTCTCCTCCTCCACCCACCCTCCAACCCAGTCCCTCAAGTTTCAATGCCTACCCATCCCCAGTTTACCTAGAAGATCTCTATTTCCCCTTCCAATGTAGATCCATGCGTTCCCCCCTTGGGCTCTTCTTGTTACCTAGTCTCTCTGAGGCTTTGGATTGTAGCATGGTTATCCTTTATAGTTAATATCCACTTATGAGTGAGTGCATACAATGTTTGTCCTTCTGGGTCTGGGTTACCTCACTTAGGATGATTTTTTTCTAGTTCCATCCATTTGCCTTCAAATTTCCTCATGTCATCGTTTTTGACAGCTAAGTAATAATACTGAGTAAATGTACCATATTTTCTTTATCTATTCTTTGGTTGAGGGGCATCTAGGTTGTTTCCAGGTTCTGGCTATTGCAAAGAAAGCTGCTATGAACATAGTTAAGCAGGAGTCCTTGTGATATGATTGATATCCTTTGGGTATATGCCCAAGAGTTGTATTGCTGGGTCTTGAACACATTGGCACAGGAGACAACTTCCTGGATAGAATACTAGTCACACAGACACTAAGATCGACAATAATAAATAGGACCTCATGAAACTGAAATATTTCTGTAAGGCAAAGGACACTGCCAGTGGGACAAAAAGGAAGGCTACAGAATGGGAAAGGATCTTCACTAATCCCACATTTGACAGAGGGCTAATCTCTAAAACATATAAAGAACTCAAGAAACTAGACACCAAAAAAATGAACAATACAATTTAAAAAATGGGTACAGAGCTAGACCTGTCTCTTATACACATCTAGATGTGTATAAGAGAGAGCATATAGGCAGAGGGCCAAGGTCAGTCCCATTCAGGCTCCCTTGTTGTAGAACATTAGTTTAAGATGTGTTACATTTGATTATGTTGTGGAATATTTGTTAATGATGCAAAGATGTGTTATATTCTTTTATGTTGCACTTGGTTAACTCTGTAAATCTGTGTTACTTTGCCTGTCTAAAACACCTGATTGGTCTAATGAAGAGGTGATCATCCAATAGGTTAGCAGGAGAGAGAAATATGTGGCAGAGAGAAGAAATAGGAGGAGAAAGCTATCTAGAAAGAAAAAGAGAAGAGCAAGGAGTAAGAAATGGATAAGGAGAGGAGGATACCAGGGGCCAAACACCCAGCCACACAGCCAGCAATGGAATAGGGAGAAAAGAAAGTATATAGAATAAAGAGAGGTAAAATGCCCAGAGGCAAACCATAATTAAAGAGAAATGGGATAATTTAAGTTAGAAAAGCTGACTAGAAACAAGCCAAGCTAAGGCCAGGCATTCATCAGTAAGAATAAGTTTCTGTGTGTTTATTTGGGAGCTGGGTGGCAGACCTCCAAAGAGGAAAAAAACAAAACAAAACAAAAATACAATTACATTTTGGCGTACCAACATGAGGCCCAAATATCCACATAGGGCCTGAGAAAACTAATAAAAACAATAAAAAAAAATAGATAAGGCTCCTTTAGGAAACTCTGCCATAGAGCAAAGCACTTAAACANTCTTTTTTACACTAAGTAGAAAAAAATAAGTGAAAACACCTGCAACAGGACACTGGCATTCCAGAGCTGGGGGATTGAATGCAGTTCTTGATCACCTACCTGTGACCAGGACCACAAGCTTTAAGCTTGGCTATCAAATACNCAAGCAGTGGGCAGAGCCAGCCACTAAAGCCATGACAGAGGTCCTAGCTGCTGTGGCTTAGCAGTTTAAAGGCTCATGCAGTCAAAAAAGAGTAGAGATATGCAATAAAAGAAGTCCAAATGGGAGAAAACTCTAAGCAGGTTCCAGTATGTTTAAAAATGGAGGCTTAAGAAAGAAAGGAGAAAATATATAGACAGTCATAGAAATAAATAGTTTAAAAATAATATTCTTTAAAGAGAGAAGTGAAATTATATATATGAACAAGCCATGTAGAGATAGGAAATTCACAGGGAGTCTGGATCCTGTGTGTTGCTATATTGACCTTGAATTTTTTTGTTGCTGATAAGCAAATGACAGCTGCTGAGAGACATGGGGATTGAAAGAGGGACTGCTGAAATAAACCAGCCTAGATATTTTAAGAATGCCTTAACTTTAAAGTGGAAGACAAAAAAATGTATTTGTCAAATAGAAGTCAAAAATGCTTTGGGGAAGAGTTTTTGCTTTTGTTTCCACAGGCTGTGGATTCCTTAAGGATTAATATGGATCAGATTTGATTGAGGGAGACCTCCTGAATCTTGACGGTTATAGCTGGTCTTCCTAGGACTTGGGCATTATCTCAATTTTCCCAGGGACCCCTAAAGATGCCTTCATCCACAGACAATAGGACACAGTCTAGAAAAGATGATACCCACACTCTTAAGTGATGGGGTGAATGGTTGTTGGTTATTTGGTGGGTTATGGATGTTTGTTATCATTTAGGGGACTATCAGAATATAGGATAAACAGACAACTATAAATCTCAGATATTTTGCAATGACAAGGATTTTGGTATATTGATGCAAATTTAAAATATTTTTGTTATATTGTATATATGTTTCTCCTCAGACTCCCAGGACTCCCAGATGTCTGCCCAATGTTTGGTCATGAGTCTCTGAATCTGCTTCCGTCAATCACTGTATGAAGACTCTCTGGTAACAACTGTGGTAGTTACCATCTGATCACAGGGAGTGGCCAGCTCAGGCTATACATTCATTGGTGCCAGGAGTCCTAGCTGGAGCCATCTTTGTAGACTCATAGGAGTTTCCTTTGTATCTGGCTTCTACCCAACCACACAAAGCCTCCCTTTCTAGTCATCTCTCTCAGCACTCTCCTCCACCCACCCTCTAACCCAGTCCCTCAAGTTCCAATGCCTACCCGTCCCCAGTTTACCTAGAAGATCTCTATTTCCCCTTACCATGTAGATCCATGTGTTCCCCCTTGGGCTCTTCTTGTTACCTAGTCTCTCTGAGGCTTTGGATTGTAGCACGGTTATCCTTTACTTTATAGTTAATATCCACTTATGAGTGAGTGCATACAATGTTTGTCCTTTTGGGTCTGGGTTACCTCACTTAGGATGATTTTTTTTCTAGTTCCATCCATTTGCCTTCAAATTTCCTCATGTCATCGTTTTTGACAGCTAAGTAATAATATTGTGTAAATTTCTTTTTCTGTTCTTTGGTTGAGGGGCATCTAGGTTGTTTCCAGGTTCTTGCAAATAAAGCTACTATGAACATAGTTGAGCAGGTGTCCTTGTGATATGATTGATATCTTTTGGGTATATGCCCAAGAGTTGTATTGATGAGTCTTGAACACACTGGCACAGGAGACAAGTTCCTGAATAGAATACCAATCATAAAGACATTGAGATCAATAATTAATAAATAGAACCTCATGAAACTGAAATGTTTCTGTAAGGCAAAGGACACTGCCAATGGGACAAAAAGGAAGCCTGTAGAATGGGAAAGGACCTTCACTAATCCCACATTTGACAGAAGGCTAATCTTCTAAATCATACAAAGAACTCAAGAAACTAGACACCAAAAAAAAAAGAAAAAGAAAAGAAAAATAATCCATTTAAAAAATGGAGTACAGATCTAAACAGAGACTTCTCAATAGAAGAATCTTAAATTGCAGAGAATCACTTAAAGAAATGTTCATCATCCTTAGCCATCAGGGAAATGCAAATCAAAATGATGCTGGGATTCCATCTTATACCTGTCAGAATGCCGAAGATCAAAAGCACAGATGACAGCTTATGCTGGAGAGGATGTGGAGAAAGAGGAAAACTCCTCCATTGCTAGTGGGAGTGCAAACTTGTACAGCCACTTTGGAAATCAATATGGCAGTTTCTCAGAAAATTGGGAATCCTTGGTTCTGCTTTAGTTTCTTCCTGGAGTTCCTGCCCTGACTTCCTCAATGGCAGGCTATAGTCTGTAATTTGAAATAAACTCTTTCATTTCCAAGTTGCTTCTGGTCCATGGTTTATCATAGCAACAGGAAAAGTGGCTAGGACAGTCATACATCACGGCAAACATGTTTTCTAAGGTGTTAGGCTTGTGACTTTAAAAATATTATGAACTGAAAATGTGCAGAAAGAATTTTAGAGTGAGAAAAACACAGCATCTTAATATATTATAAAGGAACCTACCAGAAATACCACAGTTCAGAAAACTATGTAATATCTTATTGCTAAAGTTCTACTCAGGTTATCAAAATACACCTGAGTAGAAATTTGATTGATGTTGCTAGGAATAAACACGGCATTTCTTTTTTTCCCTCCATAGGAAGCATTATAAATGTGCTGTCATATGAAGACCTGATTAAGAATTTTGGAGTCAAAAAAGAATTACAAAAGTAAATCAAATAAATAAGACTATTACAGCAGGCCTCAAACTTAAAATTTCCAGTTTACTGCACTAACTCAAAGTCAAATTCAACATGTGTCAAACCAATTAGGGACTTAGCTACCTATACAGATATCTTTTTGTCATTCTTATGAGATGTAACCTAATCCAAGGAATGACACTTGTCATGTTGTAGGTCTTGTCAACAGGAGATTATGCCAGGCTTGCACACCACGGGGCAGGAATCATGAGCATCACCTTCCAATTCTATTACCACAATTCTACTTCAAGCAAGGTATTGTACGTATTAAATTGTGTAAATAAACATATTGATGAATCAAAATAATTATTGTAAGCCTTAGCAGGTACCATTTATTGAAGCAGTTTTGTGCCAAAGGAAGAACACAAAGGACAGAATCCTCCTCAGGCAGACCAGAGTGCACAGTGTGGCAGCAGGAAGTGAANGTAGAAAAGAACATTGGAAGCAGTTAGGGAGGAGNGATACAGATTCCAACACTGGAAACTGACAGGAAATAAACTGTGGCTNTGAGTTAANTAACCAGACAGGAAAGCAGTCACAGTGTTAAATAGNTAAAGGCTGTAAAATCTGGGTGGCAACANCTAAGTNTACAATGAAAAAAAATGNTAGTCACACAGTTNAGTCCAACTCAATCATCCACTTCAGCCAAATCCAAAATATGTTTATGGCCACTTTATCATCACCTGGAAAATTAAAGCTGTAATAATTGGCANCAGCCAATTCTAAGTGGACATAAGTTCATTAAGTTGTATAGATTTTGGCTCTGGTTAATTTTGTTGTGTGATGTTAATTTATTTGAAAGGCTTTAAAAGTTTATAAAAAGTGAAATAAAATTGTAATAAAGGGCAATTTGAAGAGGAAAAGCCTTCAAAATATTTTACTTTTAAAAACAATATAAAACTCAAGACCNTGTGCACTGGGCTCTTCTTGGGCCTAGACCTCAAAGTAAGGGACTCTGAAGGATATGCTTCATTTATCCTACATCAAATCTTTTAGATCACTTACCACCTACATGATCCCCAAACAATAATTTAATGTGTCAGTTTATCACATTACTATTCATTCCATTGGAAAACAAGAAACAGTCATAGTACTGATTTTTTTAACGTGAGAAAGGCTAGCATTGAGACAAAACAATCAGTTTTTACAGTCTAAGCTAATGCGTAACTTATCCATTATCCTATCAGAGGACACCTAGGCTGTATGCATTTCACTTCACTGGCGACAGTGAAGAGTTTAGCGATAAGCATAGATGTACAGGTATTTATGTGGTATATTGACTTAGGGTCTATTGGATATATGTCTGAGTCATATAGTTGGATCACATGGCAATTCTAATTTTAATTTTTGAGGAACTTCCATACTGATTGGCATAGTGGTCCTACCAGTTTATATCCCCCTGAAGTATTATGAGGGCTTCTCTTTCCTCACATCCTCATCAGTGTCTGTTGTTATTAAAATNATAATCACTTGGCTGAAGTGAAAATTTCCATTCCCTGATCGCTAAAGATGTTGTACACTTTTTCCAATACTTACTGGCTGTTTATATTTTATTTTTGAATATCTATCCAAGTCATTATTGATAATAAATNATGAGCAGTTCATAAATTGATTAGATGATTTGGTTTTGGAATTTTTAAAATGTTGAAGTTCTTTATATAATCTAGATATTAATCCACTGTCTGATACATGGTTGACAAAGGACATTTTCACATTTGATAAGCTGTCTGTTGACTCCATCTACATGTTCCTTTGTTTTGCAGAAGCTTTTTAATTTCCCATAATCTGAATTGTCTATCCTTGGGGTTGTTTCCTAGGCTGGTATTGAAGATTCTTTCAGAAAGTTCTTACCTATACCTGTGTGTTGAAGATTGAGGAGGATTTGTTTTCTTTATAGTTGCATCTAGTGGTGTCTAGATGTCAGCTCTAACTTAATTTTTCAATACATTTTGAGCTGATTTGTGTGTGTATGTGCAGAGTGAGAAATATACATGGAGTTTCATTCTTCAACACTATCAGGGTCATATCTTTTCTAAAAACTTGGTCTGTTACATTAGTATTCCATCTTAGTACCTGTGAACCTTGGCCTTTGTAGCCCAGCACTAGCTGAGGCTTTGATGTTGATGGGGACTCACTCAGGTATAATCTCCTTAATTCCTCTAGGGATGGAATATTATTCTCATGTAATTAGGGGGATTTAAAGTCTCTATGACTAATAAGTCTCCCTACCTGACACCTCACATTTTAAAGAAAGTGTCACTAGAAGATACAGATAGCTGGTGAAGTTCAGAGTGATCACATGGGCATCTTCCACATTTCCTCAGCCTAACATACTGACAAAAGAACATTGTTAATGCCTTGTGGAAGAAATCATAACATCAATTCAACAAGAAATCTTTACTTAAGCATTAATACCTACTCTCACNACAATTTTNCTTTCACCTCCCTTGACACCCTAACTNCCCCCCTCCTTTTNTCCCTCTCCTCTGTCTTNTCCCTCTCCTCCTGAGCNACATTTGTTTAGACACAAGATAGACACTACACTCTTCCATCTGATGTTCATTGACATGATATCTGTCATTCTGGCCTTGACTCCTTCCCAGTTACATACTCGTTATAAAGGAAAAAACACTGGACAGGCTAGCACNAATCCCATCTGAAATGCTCCCTCAACAAGAAGCCTCCAAACAAGAGCAATGTATTTAGTTTTTGAAATCATATTTTTCCCAGACAAAGTCATTTGTAGAACACTTTATATTTATTCTTGTTGCACAAAAGGCTTTCACAATATGATTATAGAAAGAGGTCAACATTAAAATAATCTAGTCCANCCCATTGGATGACAATTCTATCTTTGAGAAAAATCAGTGTGAGACATCTTATTTAAAAGTTGGTTAGGCAGTTAGGAATTCTATACAAATAACANAGAAATGATTCTGCAAGTTTAACAACTTAACAGTAGAATTACTCATTTGNCCTGAAGGTAATTTAATAGTTTCCCATCTCAAAAAAANGAACACTAGACTGAGAAGATATATTGAACTGTGTTTTACTTTTTTCTCTGCATGTTCTGTNCATTTTATCCCAGACAGTTTTTAATCAAGAGGCGGAGTCCTATTGATCTGCCTGAGTACAAATTGTGGGTAGACAGGAGANGCTTTTCAACTGCTCATCTTTGGTCACCTCTGAGCTCTGGGACTACAGACATGTACTACTGCATCTGGCTCCAAGTTCTTCCNCACCTCCCCTCCCATGTGGATCCTTTTCTGTCTCTCATTAGAAAAGAACAGGCTTCTAAGAGACAACAACAAAATAAGCTATACTAAGATAAAATAAAATCAAATAAAGCCTATCACATCTGACAAGACAAACCAATGGTAGGAAAAGAGCCCAAGANTAGGCACAAGAATCANAGACCCAGTCATTCACTTACTCAGGAGTCCCATAAAAACACTAAACTGGAAGCCATATAAATATGCAGAGCACCTGGTGCAGACCCACACAGGCCATGAACGTGCACAATTGTCATAACTGAAAAAGATAGACAGTCCATATGAACTGAACTAAGGTTTTTCTTTGCCAGCCCCTCTCTTGTGCTGCCACAGACCCCGCCTCTCCCTGTCTGTGGAGTCTTTGCTCAGAGCCTCTCTCTGGTTGAGGTTTTTGTGGGGCTCTTGCAGACACCTCTGCCACTGTGCCTTCTCTCATAGCACAGAAATACACTGCTGAGTCCTCGATCTGTGCATCTGTGATGATGAGTGCAATTATACACATCTAGATGTGTATAAGAGACATGGGGCTCTTGCAGACACCTCTGCCACTGTGCCTTCTCTCATAGCACAGAAATACACTGCTGAGTCCTCGATCTGTGCATCTGTGATGATGAGTGCAANGGAACTTTCTGAATTCNGGAAATTCAGAGAATAACGACCCTCTGTTGCATTTTCCTTATTGTAAGATTCCTGACGAATAAGAAAAACCATTTCCCCACTTGCTGTTTGCTTGTACCAGAAGAAGTAGTAAGTGCTTTCCCGGGTTTCATACACACAGTCCAATGTCACAGTCTTCTTTTCCATCACAGAAANTGAAGTCTGAGCCTGAGTTACCTTCTGGGCCATGCTGGTTGCTGATGGAAAGAACACAGAGACATCAACCCTTAGCTATAACAGCAACGGGAGTCTAAATGATGAAGTAGCTTATGAGGCAGAGTTCTGATGATTCCCCCCCCTCTTCTGAGCCTCAGCAGAGGACAATGACATCCACTTCCTATGACCTTGAGGTCATAGGGCCCAGTCCTGTGCTGGNGAACATGCTTACCAAAACAAATGGAGATGAAGGTTACTCCCAGCAGGCTAAGAGTCAGCATATTGTTAGCTCTTGTCTTGAGTGATATTTTCTATGTTCTGTCTCAACCCAGATCTTAAATCTGTACCTTGTGCTCAAGAGGAACAAGTACTGGTACTGATATGTGAGGTGTACCCACCCCAACAGGAAATGCAGTTGGCAGTTATGGGGCAGGTTTAATTGTGCCCTGTCACACCTTCCTGTATGGGCGTGGCAGAATGCTAGACTGTCTTGAGGATCTGTTGGTCTCACTATAATGCACTGAAAGACATCAGTAGTAACANGGACTGATCCTCAGATCATTCTTTTNTGAAGCATAATACAGGGTATGCAATTTATTATGAAATCTAGTAATACATGGATGAAATAGTCATGTTCCTCTTGTTCTTATGGATGCATCCTTTTTCCTAGAGGAAAAAAATGGTTGACAACAAGAACACAAAACTTCATCTTAGTCTTTCTGCATACATTTCTAATAAAAGGATTTGTCAAATTTATATGAGAAACATGTTTTTCTTAATGAAAGCTTTGACATCATATCCCCTAAGAAATAAAATCTATCATATGTGTGCCATGTCAAATAACAAAAGGAAAGAAAAAACACACACAATCTGTCTGTCTTTCTATCTACATGTGTGTGTGTTTGTGTGTGTGTTTTATACTTACAAGAATAAACAAAAGAAAATTCACAAAATTTTGTTAAATGACAAGGACTCTTGAAACCTCCATCTCTCATAAAATGAGCACACCAGCTATTTTTCTTTTTCTCCATGCTGGAATCCTTTTCTGTAGAATGGTATATTAAAAACTGTTTACTGCTAGTAAAGTGGAAGTGGTATATTCTCCTCTAAGATCTGTGACTTCACTAGCCCCGGGCAGTTGACTAAGTTTCTAGTATCAGGCACAATTTCCTTCCTGTTGANTAGGTCTTAAGTCCCATTAAACAGCTGTTGGTTATCACCAAGGTTTGAATACCACTGTTGCAAGATAGGGATATCTTGCCATGTTGCTTATTGTTGTGGTTCATAGCTGTCACAGCTGGATAGGACTATTGGTTGCTTCCCTCTCTTGACATCTTACATAGCACCTTCTTGTACCACGAATGGCAGTCTGTAGGAGGGAGACTCTCAGGTTAGATCCATTCAAATATTTAGAGTCCTGTGTCCAAAGTGTATGGTGTTTTCACCTATAAGGACTTACTTTCCATCTCTGAGAGGTAACTCAGAGCAACAGCAATAACCTATATTGTTTTGAGAGTCACAGTATTGGTATTTTTGTTAGTCTATGGCTCTTATGGGGAGCATTGTCAGCCCAAATGACATTATTTCAGTATATATTATACACACACACACACACAGACACACACACACACACACACACAGTGCACACATATATATATATATATATTGAAAGCATAAATATATATTGAAATTATGCCAGTTGGTCTGATAATGTATATTCAATATATATATATATTACATATTGAATATGTATATTATATTCATATTGCCACTCATCAAAGAAGCTTCTTTTTGCAGTAATGAAGGCTCTTGCAGAAAAACACAACTGGCACCAAATCATTTATGAGAATTCTAAAATTAAAATCTCCATTGTATGTTAAACAAGACGAATACTTCCTTCCAAGATCATGCCACTGTATAGAGATTGGAGGCTGGGGCGATGTGTTTAGAAGCAGTGGGTGAATTTGTATTTATCAACCCCATAAAGGGGTACCTCCCCCTTGTGGTTCCTCTCTGTACTGCAGCATGGTCTTCTCTGGATGTGGTAATTTATCCTGGATCTTAAGTTGTAGATAGTAGAGAAGGATAGCACTGTAGTCTGAGTGGGATTGCAAGAAATGTACACCAAAAGCTTTCTGCAGAGTTTACAAGGGTTATCTAAGGCCACAAGAGTGGGTATTACCNTTGTAATCTCTTTGACAAGCAGAGAAAAAGGATTCCTTAAGTGTGGGTGAGGATGTATGTAAATAGAAAAGGCTGATGGGGGTATAAATAAGTAGAGGCACTGTGGAGAGCTGTGTGAAATGCTTCAGAAAATCAAAAGGGGAACCTCTGTTTATTCTGCTTCTGGGAGCACACTCAGAGAATTGAAGAATTGCTTCTACCAGATTGGCCTGCAACCCAGTGTGTNGGACATCTTGAATATTGATTGATGAGAGAGTGCCAACCACTGTGGNGAGTACCANCTCTTGGAAGGGTTCCTGGGTTGTGTGTAAATGTGATGAATGAATNCTCTCATCAGAATGCGGGAAAACCATTAGTTTTTGAGAATGAATGCAGTGATCTAGGCAAGGACAGATGAGTGATCCTGTCACAGCACACACAGACTTCCAATCACCTGGACCCCATTTGCTCTTTCCCAGCCCAGGTTTTCCTCACCTGGGGTGTGCTGCTATTCTGTCCTGTCTGAACTGACTTTATTTCTTACTATTAAAGGCACTTGTTTTCCTCACATGTCCCCTCATAGTAAGTTCAGTATACTTCCTTCTGTAGAGCACATCAGAATGTGGCCGCAGGGAACATGCTTCCCACATGGATTCAGAACTGACTTTCTTAGAGGTTTTCATTTTCCCAGTGAGTAAATCAGGGCCCAAAAATCACAGAACTCTTAAAGGCAGTCTCTGATTCAGATGTTTGGTTCTTTTCCTCTGAGATTTAGCTCTTGGCCTCCCTACTGTGCAGTGGCTCCAACCCCCAGCTGTAAAAGGAGAGGCCTAATTAAAATGCTTGGAGGGCTTCTCAGTCCAATGTCTGATACACGCTCACAGTCCTGCAACTGGAGAGACGTAAGAATGATTTTGGCCTCTCATTGAGCCAACTAGACCTTAGGACAGCACAAAGGACAGATGTGAACTCCCTCATCCTGAACAAGGACACAGTGCTTATTAAAACCGAAGCCAGAAGGCTCCTTTGGCTCAGTGGCCCAGATTTTACATGGAGAAATCAGAGAGGTTGCACTGATGTTGAGCTTGAGGACACACGGCCAGGACATGCAGAGCAAACCCTGGCATTTCAGCATCCTACTGCCCTCTGCCCCAGTCCAAGGAGCTAAAAACAAACAAAGAGAAATGGCACAATTAAACAGATTCTCTTTTCCAGTTACCAGCAGACACTCATGGGACAACATAAGCTCCATTCACCCACTACTGGGGTCTAGGAAACAGCTCTGAGGGTTTGTGTCAGGGCTGCAGGTGCCTGCTGCACACTGTGCTTCAGTAGCACAGAAGTAAACAGCAGTGTCTGCAGCCTGAGCATCAGTGATGGACAGGGAACTGCTCTGGGTGGAGGTGTTAAGTGTTGCTCGTAGTCTTCCACTGTGTTTCTCTCTCTCATTTGAATACATTATTATAAGCAGTGCAGGGCCTCTGACCGAGTCCTGTTTGTACCACTGTAGAACAGTTGAAGAAGTTTTGTAACTGCAGTTCATGGTGACATTTTCACCTTCCTGGATGCTCAGAGCCAGAGGATTCTCTTCTCCCTGTTGGTTGTTTACTCCTACATANAAACACAGGCCAGAGAACAAGGGTCAGTAGTTATGTTTCAAATTGCATTTCCAAATGAACACTTCTCATTCATATGGCCTCTGACCTCAGGTCTCCCCATTCCCATCACTACCAACCCCAACTCACGGGCNAGTTGAAGCCATAGAGTCACCAAAGACACTCCCAGAAATCTGTTCATTCTTCTTCCTTTACTGATGTCACAGGAAACACTGTGCTGTACCCTGAACTGGAGCTTGGTTCATAAGACAGAGGAGTCAGTTCTGNTTGATGGGTTTATATTTAATCTTTTGTCCTTCAGAGTCTCAGGATTTTGCTGAGCCAGTCAGAGACAGGCTTGGTTCACCACATTCCCCCAACTCCAACCTCAAACCCAACCCCTATCCTTCTGACAGAGAGGCATTGCCATCTGGTGGTGGCCACAGCATCCTGTCACTAGAACGTTGTTCTGGGATGGAGAGTGTGCAGATTGTAGCAATTGCAANCCTGCTTTACTCTGTCTTCTTCTTGCACAGAGTGAGAAGACACACAGATTAATTCCAGTAAGAGGTCAGTGGAGAAGAATAGTGAAGCCCAGCATTTACTGAATACTTCTGAAAAGCTCTGATAAGGTTCCTTAGTACCTACAACTCCTGAAAACGTACTTGTGAGGGCAGAGAGATGGNTCACTGGGTAAAGTATTTGGCATGCAAGCGTGATGGCCTAAGTTCATTCCCCAGAACTCACAGTGAATGGAGAACACCAACTATAGGAGGTTTTCCTCTGATCTCCATACACATCATGACACACATGTGTCTGGATGCATGAGTATACACACACACATACACACACACACACACACACACAGACAGAGAGACAGAGAGAGAGAGAGAAATAATAAGTGAAATACACAAATTAAAATGTATCTGTGAGGTTCATAGAAAAAGATCATTTTTCCCAATGCTTGAATGATATTGTGTGTAAACAAAGGATTTCATTGGTGTGCAAAAGAAATAGACCCCTATTAGGTGAAGTAGAAAATGAATAAATTAAGTTAATAACAGGTTAGACTCAAAATCCACAATAGGGTCTGAGATTCAGGATCAAGAGCTGCATAGTCAGGAACAGCACAAAAATCACAGCACAGACCATTCCTCAGGGGATCTATTGGCTCGTGTCTGAGCTGCAGACTCTAAGTGGTGTGTGCAAAGCTGTTCACAGAAGACCTTATATGCTCATGAAAGCTGGACGCCTGGAG
>LZPO01008365.1:6168-33044 GCA_001675575.1 Neotoma lepida | reverse complement strand
CTGACCCTGACCCCTTCCCTGACCTGACATTGACCCCAAACTCTGACCTTGATCCTGACCTTGAGAAACCAGAGCCAGTGAAAGATACATACTTTGGCCCTTAAACTGGAGCCAAAGAAGCACATCCTGACCCTGACCCCAACCCTGACCAAAACCCTGACACTGATCCCTATCTCAAACTCTGCCCTGACCCTAAACTTGAGAAACCAGAGCCAGTGAAAGATACACACTTTGACCACGAAAGTGGAGCCATGGAAATACACCCTGACCTTGCCCCCAACCCTGATCCCAAACTCNGACCCTGACCCTGAACCTGAGAAACCAGAGCCAGTGAAAGACACACATTTTGGCCCTGAAAGTAGAATCAGGGATACAGACACTGACCCTGAGCCTGACCCCGACACTGACCCTGACCCTAAACTTGAGAATCCATCGCCAGTGAATGTCACACACTTTGGCCCTGAAACTGGAGCCAAGAAAACACACCCTGACCCTCAAACCAGAGCCAAAGAAGCACATTCTGACCCTGACACAGGCCCCGACCCCAACCCTGAAATCTGACCCTGACAGTTAGAAACCAGAGCCACAAAAAGACACACATTTTGGCCCTGAACCTGGAGTCAAACAAATACACCCTGACCCTGAAACCAGAGCCAAAGAAGCATACCCTGACCCTGACCCTGACTCTAAACTCTGACCCTTACCCTAACCTTGAGAAACCAGTGGCAGTGAAAGACACATATTTAGCCCTGTAACTGGTGCCAAGGAAACACACCCTGACCTTGACTCAGACCCGACCCTGAACTTGACCCCGACCCTATCCCAAAACTCTGACCCTGCTCCTGACCCTGAGAAACCAGAGCCAGTAAAAGACACACACTTTGGCCCTGAAAGTGGAACCAAGGAAACACACACCGACCCTGACCTTGACTCCGACCCTGACCCTAAACTCTGACCCTGACCCTAACCTTGAGAAACCAGAACCAGTTAAAGGCACACCCTTTGGCCCTGAAACTGGAGCCAAGGAAATACACCTTGACCCTGAAACCAGAGCCAAAGAAGCACACCTTGACCCTGACCATAAACTCTGACCCTAATCCTGAATCTTACCCTGACCCTGACCCTGAGAAAGCAGAACCAGTGAAAGACACACACTTTGGCCATGAAAGTGGAACCATGGAAACACCCTGACCCTGTAAGCTGAGCCAATGAAAAATACTTTGTCCTTGAATCTAGAGCTAGTAAGAGAAAAACACTTTGACCCTGAAACCAGAACAAAGAAACACTCTACCCTTGACCAACTGACCACAAAACCAACCAACCAGTCCCCAATCTCAAAACCCACCAATCCATGAGCACTAAATCCTAATGGGAACTATGGGGGTCCAGTCCCTTGATAATCCCCTCCCAGGGTCCAGGAATAATCTACAACCAGCTGATAATTTAATCTTTGATTAAAGGAAATGAATATATGTATACAAAACTCCTCAGTCCATATACTTTATTCTGCTAATTTTTCTCTCTACACAGCTTCTATTCTGCTCTCTTTGCCCCATCTAGGTCCTCATCTATCTAGTTCCTTCCCATCTTAGCTCCTCTCCCATCCCCTTCTACCTCATCTATTCTTCCCCAACTTGCTCTCCTACACCTTCCATGTCGTTCCTCTAGTACTCTCTTCTAGCCCCTCAATCTAGTTCTTCCCCATCTCAGTTCGTTCCTCTCCAGCTCTTACCCAATGAGTTCTTCCATTCTCTTTTCTTTTCTCTGTCTTCTCTCTGTTCTCCTGTCCTCTTCTGTTTTCTCTTCTTGAGAAGAAAACTGCCTTTTTATCCCAATGACCCTTATCTCTCCGAGCTATCTCTGCTCCCGCCAATTCTGGTGGGTGTGTTTGGTTGCTAAGCAACTTGGCTAGGCAAATTCCAACACTGCTAGATGTACCTGTAAGTACATATTGGAACCCTATAGTTCTGAATTAATTGTTAAGGGTGGATCTAATACTAGAGATGAGACTTTGGAGAGGAGAAAGTTAAGCTTAATTAGCACATCTGCTATGCCTGAATTCCTACAAGGTCATAAAGGCTGGTAAGTGTTTCCTCAGACAGTGACTCCATCCAGCTTTCTTTTACAAACTGAAAATGGAATAGTTAAAGGAAGAGGTCAGCTGAGGGCTAATATATGTTAGTATATCAAAAGAGGAATTTATGTGCTCAATCTACGTTCCTAGAAGTGGTTAGTTGAGTTAGGGATTCTACAAAGTTAGTAAGGTTGTGAAAAGGAGGGTCCAAGCTAAATTGTGCAAAGCTATTANGTAGGGTCCATCTGACCTAGGTGGTGTCTCTGTGAGGAATTTACCTTAATTCAGAAATTTTATTATGTGGTCTTCTGGACTGTTATTTCTGTTACTCCTGGAATGTGGCTAAGGGAGATATCTGATTCTAGTGCTAAAAGAAGGGATGGTCCTGAGGGAAGAGATCTTTCCTTAAGTAGCTTTGCTTTCCAAATACCTCAGGAATATATATCCAAAGAGTGATCATCCCACACTGTAGCAATTCTTAGAAAAAAATCAATTGGGAAAGCTACGAAGGTACACATGATATTCATAGCAGAAAACAGCTGATATATAACAAGCCAAATAGCACCAAATACTCCCTGGAATTTGACTTCCTCTGAAGGAATTCCTTGATCCCTACAGGTAGTGGCTTTGCTATAACCAACTGAGTTCTTATAATATATTCTTGCAGCCCATAGCAAAATCCAGCCAATCTCTGAGCTTGATCAAGCTCAGGGATTGAAACACGACCAGTTCCCATCCTGAAAATCTCCCTGCAAAAATTTCACCCCTAAGAAGCCCCATGCTTGTTCAGGGACAGCTACCCTTTTACACCCTGACAGAGCCACTTTCCTGGATTCCTCCATCCCAAATAAATCTCTTGAATGAGTTTTAGGTGAAGCCTTTTGCTGAAGCAGATCAGAAACTCCTAGTGGAGTGGAGCTGAGAAGCAATGGATACCTCTGCTGGGAAACTCCTTTAGGGGAGCGGAGCAGAGCAGCAACAGACATTTCTGCAGAGAAACCCTCAGTATAGTGGAGTGGAGCCCAGCTGTAATGGCTCTCTCTCAGAGAGGAGCAAGATTGCTACATCCTGCAGGGAGACCATCCACCATTGGAACACAGCTTCATGTATAGCGTGACTTCCCAACAATAAAGTTTCCTTTCTCCTCACAGCTGTAAGTATCCAGGATAACTTCCCTTCACAGCTATAGCTATAGCTTGACTTTTTCTGACAGTCAGGGTAGATTTCTCTTCAGAGCTGTAGGTCTCTACAGAGCTGTAGATAGGTTAGAGTCAGGGTCAGGGGAACTCAATGTCAGGATCAGTATTTAGGGTTAGGGTTAGAGGGTTACAGGGTCATGGAGAGGGTCAGGGGCTCAGATGGTCAGGGTCAGAGTAATTCAGGGTCAGGGTTAGGGTCAGGGACAGAGTCAGGGGTCAGGGGTCAGGGTCCAGGGTTAGGGGGTTAGGGGGTTAGAGGTAGGTTTAGGTTTAGGGTTAGTGTTAGGGGGTTAGGGTTAGGGTCAGGGTTAGAGGGTCAGGTGTCAGGGTCAGGGTGAGGATAAGAGAGTTTAGGGTTAGGGTTAGGGCTAGGGGTTAGGGGAGTCAGGGTCAGGGTCAGGATCAGGATCACTGTCAGGGTCAGGGTCAGGGTCAGGGTCAGGTTCAGGGTCGGGGATAGAGTTAGAGGGTTAGGGTTAGGGTCATTGTTAGGGTTAGTGTTAGGGTTAGGGTTAGGTCAGGATTAGAGTTAAGGTTAGGGTTAGGGGTTAGGGGTCAAGGTCAGGGTCAGAGATAGAGGTTAGGGTTAGTGTTAGGGTCATGGTCAGCATCAAGGTCAGGGTCAGGGTCAGGAAGAGGGGATTAGGGTTCCGGTTCAAAAATGGAATATTGTGATATAATAGAACATTGTGATATCTTAGTATACCATTGTGATGTCATAGCAGAGCATTGGGATATCACTATAGAGAATTCGATGCCATAATAAGCATTGTGAAATCAAAGTTGAGCACTGTGATGTCATATTTGAGCATTGTGATGTCAAAGAAGTGCATTGTGAANTCATAGTTGTGCAATGTGAAGTCAAATAGAGCATTGTGATATCATAATAGAGTATTGTCATGTCATAATAGAGCTTTGTGACGTCATAGGAGAGAATTGTGGTATAATAGAGCACTGTGTATCATCAGTTGAGCATTGTGATGTCATAGTAGAGCATAGTGATGTCATAATGGAGCACTGTGATGTCATAATAGATCATTGTGATGTCATAATAGAGCATTGTGTTGTCTTAGTAGAGCATTGTAATGTCATGCCTTTTAATTATGATGTCATAGTAGAGCATTGTAATTTCATAATGAACCATTGTATGTCGTACTACAGCAATTTGATTTCATAAAGAGCATTGTGAGGATAAAATAGATTAATTTAATACCATAATATACTTTGTAATTCCAAAAAAGAGCTGTATGATGTCCTAGTAGAGTACTGTGAAATCACACTAGAGCATTTGTATATCATAATAGAACACTGTGATGTCATAATGTACTGTTGTGATGTTCTAACAGCATTGTGATGTCATAATGGAGACTTATGATGTCATAATGGAGTGTTGTGATGTCATAATAGATCACTGTGATGTCAATAGAGCTTTGTGAAGTCTTAGTAGAGCATTGTGATGTCCAAGTTGAACATTGTTGTGTCATAATTAGCATTGGATTGTCACCATGGAGCAATGTGATATAATAATAAAACATAGTGATGTCGGAATGGAGCATTGTGATGTCATATTAGAGTAATGTGTTGTGAAAATACAGAATTGTGTTGTCAAAATACAGCAAAATACACCATTGTGATGTCAAAATGTCACTATGTGATGTCATAGTAGAACATGATGATGTCAAAGTAGAGCACTGTGATGTCATAAGAGAGCATTGTGATGTCTTAATAGAGAATTTTGTTGTCATAATAGAGCATTTGGATGTCATACGAGAGCATTGTTATGTCAGAGTAGAGCATTGTGATGTCATAGTTGAGCATTGTGATGTCATACTAGAGTATTGTGATGTCATAATGAAGCATTGTGATATCATAATAGAGCAAAATGATTTCAAACTAGAGCTTTGTGATGTCATAATGGAGTTTTGTGTTGTCACAATATAGCATTTTGATGTCATTATTGAATATTGTGATATCATAGTAGAGCAATGTGATGAGATAGAGAAGAATGGTGATTACATAATGGAGCATTGTGGTGTAATTGAGCATCGTGATGTCATATTTGTGCATTGTGATTTCATATAGAGCATTATGATGCCATTATAGAGCATTGCGATATTATAATAGAGCATTGTTATATTACCATAGAGCATTGTGATGTCATAGTAGAGCATTGTTATTTCATTTCAAAGTGTATTATTGTCAAAATAGATAACTCTAATTCCACAACAGAGCATTTTTAGCATAATGTAGCATTGTGTGTCATAAAAGAGCATTGTGGTGTCATAATTGAGCAATGTGACATGATAATGGAGCACTATGGTGTCATAATAGAGCATTGTGATGTCATAATAGACAACTGTGATGTCATATTAGAGCATTGTGATATCACAGTAGAGCACATGAGATCATATACAGCATTGTGATGTCATAATTTGGCATTGATGTCATAGTGGAGCATGTGGAGCATTGTGATGTCAACATTTAGCACTGAGATGTCATCATAATAGATAATTGAGATATATTAGTACAAGATTGTGATGTTATCCGTGAGCATTATGTTGTCATAGTAGATCATTGTGGTGTCATAATGGAGCATTGTGAAGTCATAATGGAAGATAGTGATATCATAGTAGAAAATTGTGATGTCATAATAGAGCACTGTGAGGTCATAGTAGAGCATTATTTTTTCATATTAAAGTATATTATTGTCATGATAAGTAACTATCATCCCAGAACATAGCATTTTTTGTCATAATGTTGCATTACATTGTCATAATAGAACATTGTGATATTATAATTGAGCAATGTGATCTCATAATGGAGCAGTGTGATTTCATATTATTTCATTGTGATATCATAACAGAGCAATGTGATGTCATAATGGAGCATTTTGATGTCAAAATATAGAATTGTCATGTCATAGTAGAGCATTGTTTTGCCTTAGTAGAAGACAGTGATGTCATAGATGAGCATTATGATGACATTGTAGAGAATTGTGATGTCATAATAGAGCATTGTGATATCAAAATACAGCATTGTGATGTCATATTTGAGCACTGTGATGTCATATAGAGCATTATGAGGTCATAATGGACTATTGTGTTGCCATAATGTCACACTGTGATGTCAGAGAAGTGCAGGGTGATATTGTAATATAGCATTTTTATATCATGAAAGAGCAATGTGATGTCATGTTTGAGCATTGAGATGTCCTAATAGAGCTTTGTAATATCAAAATGGAGCATTTTCATGTCATAAAAGAGCATAGTTTTGTCATAGCAAAGCATTGAGATGTCATAATAGAGCATTGTGATATCATAATGGAGCATTGTCTTGTCATATAGAGCATTGTGATGTCGTAATGGAGCATTGTGATATCATAATAGAGCATTGTGATGTCTTAGTAGAGCATTTTGATATCATAATAGAGTACTGTACTGTCATAGTAGACATATGAGGTCATATAGAGCATTGTGATGTTAGAATGGAGCATTGTGATATCAGAATAGGGCATTGTGATGTATTAGTAGAGCATTTTGATGTCATAATGAAGCATTGTGATATCATAATAGATCAAAATGATGTCATACTAGAGGTTCGTGATGTCATGGTGGAGCATTGTGTTGACATACTAGAGCATTTTGATGTCATGCTTGAGTTTTGTGATGTCATAGTAGAGCATTGTGATGACATAGATGAGAATGGTGATGTCATAATAGAGCACTGTAATGTTTTTGAGCATTGTGATTTCATATTTGTGCATTGTGATGTAGTATAGAGCATTATGATGTAATAATAGAGAATTGTGATGTTATAATCAAGCATTTTGATTCATAATAGAGCATTTTAATGTCATAGTAGCATTTAATGTCATGTCACTGTGTGTCATAGTAGACCATTGTTGTTTCATTTTAAAGAATATTATTGTCATAATAAATAACTATCATTCCACAAGAGAGGATTTTTTTGGAATAATGTAGCATTACAATGTCAGAAAAGAGCATTTTTATGTCATCACTGAGCATGTGACATCAAAATGGAACACTGTGATGCCATAATGGAGCATTGTGATGTCATAAGAGAGCATTGTGATGTCATATTTGAGCATTGTGAAGTCTGAGTAGTGCATTGTGCTGTCAAAGTAGAGCATGTGAGGTCATACAGAGCATTGTGATGTCAAAATGTGGCATTGGGAATTGAAAATGGAGCATTGTGATATCATAGTAGTTCATGGTTCTGTCATAGTAGAGCATTGTAATGTCTTAAATAGAGCACTGTGATGTCATAATGGAGCTTTGATACGTCATAATAGATCATTGTGAGATCATAATGTGGCATTGTTGTCATAATGGAGAATTGCAATACTATAGTTGAGCATTGTGATGTCAATGTTTAGCATTGATATGTAATAAGAGCATTGTGATGTCTTAGTAGAAGATTGTGATGTCATAGGTGAGCATAATGATGTTATAGTAGATCAAGGTGGTGTCATAGCAGTGCATTGTGATATCATATTGAAGCATTGTGATGTCATGTATAGCATTGTGATACCATATTTGAGTATTAGGATGTCATAGTAATGCACTGTGATGTCATAATAGTCCATTGTGATATCATATTGAAGCATTGTGATGTCATGTATAGCATTGTGATACCATATTTGAGTATTAGGATGTCATAGTAATGCACTGTGATGTCATAATGAAGTGTAGTGATGTCATAATAGAGCATTGTGATGTATTATTAGAGCATTATGATGTAATAATGAGGCATTCTGATATCATAATAGAGCAATTTAATGTCATAGCAGAGAATTGAATTGTTATGTCATTGTTGAGTATTGTAATGTCATAGTATAGCATTGTGAGGTCATATTAGAGCATTGTGTTGACATAATGCAGCAGTGTGGTGTTATAACATAACAATGTGTTGTCATAGTACAGCATTGTGATGTTATATAGACTCTGTGATGACATAATAGCATATTGAGTTCTCTTATTAGAGCATTGTCATGTCATAATGGAGTATTGTGATGCCATAATACAGCACCATGATGTCATAGATGAGCATTGAGATGACATAAGAGAGCATTGTGATGCCATAATGAAGCATTGTGATGTCATAGTATAGCTTTATAATGTCATAATGGGTCATAGTGATGTCTTAAGGGAGCACTGTTATGTTATAATGGAGCATTGAAATGTCATAGTAGAGAATTGTGATGTCATAAGGAGCATTGCCATGTCATAATAGAGTACTGTGACATTATAGTAGAGCATTGTTATGTCATAATGCATTATTAAGTTTTCATAGTAGAGAATTTTGATGTTGCAATAGAGTACTGTGATGTTATAAGAGAGTACTTTGATGCCATAGTGGAGCTATGTGATATCATAAGAGAGCATCGTGATGTATTAATGGAGCAGAGTGATGTTATAATAGAGCATTGTGATGTCATAATGGAGCACTGTCATGTCATAAGAGAGCATTGATGTCAAAATGGAGCATTGTGATGTCATACAGATCTTTGTGATATCTTGATGGAGCATTGTGATGTCATAATAGAGCACTGTGATATCATAGTAGAGCACAGTGATGTCATAATTGAGCCTTGTGATGTCATAGTAGAGCACTGTTTTGTCATAATAGAGCATTGTAATGTCATAATAGAGAATTTTGATGTCATAAGGGAGCTCTGTCTTATTATATAACCACGTGTTCTCAGAGTAGAGCTATGTGATATCATAGTAGAGCTCTGATGTGACATAATGGCACAATGAGTTGTCATAGTGGAACATTGTGGTGTAAAAATTGATATTGTGATGTCATAATGGAGCATCGAAATGTCATAAAGGAGGAGCGTGATGGACTAAGAGACCATTGTGATGTCTTAATGGAGCATCATGATGTCATAGTAGAGGATTGTGATGTCAAATTGTAGTATTGTGATGTCATAATAGAGTACTGTGGAGTCATAATGGAGCATTGTGATGTCATAATAGTCCATTGTGAAGCCACAATAGAGCATTGTGATGTCATAATAGAACACTGAGATGTCCTAAAGGAGCATTGTGTTGTCATAATGGTGCCCGGTGATGTCATTCTAGAGCTTTTTTATGTCATACTAGAGCACTGTGATGTCATAATGGAGCACTGGGATGTCATAATAGAGAACTGTGATGTCATTTAAAAGCAATTTGATATCGTAATGTAGTATTATGATGTCATATTGAGCATTGTGTTGTCATTGTAGAGCAATGTGATGTGATAGTGTTGTAGTAGAGGATTGTGATGTCATAATGGAGCATTATGATATCATAGTAGAGCACTTTGATGTCATAATGGAAATTGTGTTGTCATACAGGAGCACTGGAATGTTATGATGTTGCATTATGATGTCATAATAGACCATTGTAATGTCATAATTGAACATTGTGATGTCATAATGTGATATCTGTGATATCATAACTGTGATATCATAACAGAGTATTGCGATATCGTAAAGGAGCATTGGATGTCATAGCAGAGAATTGTGATGTCATAAGTAGCATTGTCACGTAATAATGCTGCACTGAGTTGTTACAGTAGAACATAGTTAATTCAAAATGAATAATCGAGTTGTCATAGAAGAGCATTGTGATATTATAGTGGAGTATGCTGAAGTCAAAAGAGAGAGCTGTGATGTTATAGTGGAGCATTGTGATATCATAAGTGAGAGTTGTGATGTCATAATGGAGCACTGTGATGTCATTTTAGAGCATTTTGATGTCATAGTAGAGGACAGCACATTTGTATTGTGCTGTCATAATCGAGCATTGTAATGTTATTTTAGAGCATTGTGTTGTCATAATAGAACACTGTGATATCGTAAAGAAGCATTTTGATGTCATAGTAGAGGATTATATATTGTGATGTCATAAGAGTCGATTGTGATGTCATTATAGAGCACGTGATATCTTAACTAAGCATAGTGATATCATAATTGAGCATTGTGATGTTATAATGGTGCATGGTTATTTCATTATAGAGCATTGTTATGTCATAGTAGAGCACTGTCATGTCATAGTAGAGCACTGTCATGTCATAATGGACCACTGTGATGTCATAATGGAACACTGTGTTGTTTTTGTAGAGCACTTTGAAGTCATAATTTAGTATGGTGATGTCATAATCGAGCATTGTGGAGTCATAGTAGAGCATTGTGATTTCACTGAAAAACATTGTGATGTTATAATGGTGCATTGTGATGTAATTATACAGCATTGTGATGTCATAGTAGAGCACTGTGATGTCATAATGGAGCACTATGATGTAATAGTATAGCATGTTATGTCTTAATGGAGCATTGAGTTGTCACAGTAGAGCACTGTGATGTCATAATATAGAACTATGAAGTCATAAGAGAGCATTGTGATGTAATAGAGAATTGTGATGTCATAATGGTGCATTGTGATGTCAATAAAAACATTGTGATGTTATAATAGAGCACTGTGATGTCATAATGGCATTATAGTGAGCCTTGTGATGTCATATAGAGTGCTCAATATAATATAACAATGTGTTGTCATAGTAGAGCACTGTATGTCATAGTAGAGCTCTGTGATGTCATAAGGAGCATCAAAATGTCATAAAGGAGGATTGTGATGTACTACTAAGAGATCATTGTGATGTCTTAATGGAGCATCATGATGTCATAGTAGAGGATTGTGATGTCAAATTGTAGTATTGTGATGTCATAATAGAGCATTGTGGAGTCATAATGGTGCCCGGTGATGTCATTCTAGAGCTTTTTTATGTCATACTAGAGCACTGTGATGTCATAATAGAACACTGGGATGTCATTTGAAAGCATTTTGTTATTATAATGTAGTATTATGATGTCATAATTGAGCATTGTGTTGTTGTTTTACAGCAATGTGATGTGATAATAGTGATGTTGTAGTAGAGGATTGTGATGTCTTAATGGATTATTGATATGTCATACTTGAGGACTGTGATGTCATAATGGAACATTATGATGTCATAGTAGAGCACTTTGATGTCATAATGGGAAGTGTGTTGTCATACAGGAGCACTGGAATGTTATAATGTTGCATTATGATGTCATAGTGGACCACTGTAATGTCATAATTGAACATTGTGATATCATAATGGGTAACTGTGATATCATAACAGAGTATTGCAATATTGTAAAGGAGCATTGTGATGTCATAGCAAAGAATTGTGATGTCATAAGTAGCATTGTCACGTAATAATGTTGCACTGAGTTGTTACAGTAGAACATAGTTAATTCAAAATGAATAATTGAGTTGTCATAGAAGAGCATTGTGATGTCATAGTGGAGTACGCTGAAGTCAAAAGAGAGAGCTGTGATGTTATAGTGGAGCATTGTGATATCATAAGTGAGAATTGTGTCATAATGTAGAATTGTGATATCAAAATGGAGCACTGTGTTGTCATTATATAACAATGTATTGTCTGTGTATAGTATTGTATTCTCAGAGTTGATCTCTGTGATGACATAACAGCACATAGAATTCCATAGTAGAGCATTGTGATGTCATAATGGATTAATGTTATATCATAATACAACTTGGTGATGTCATAATGTAGCATTGTGAAGGCATAATGAAGCATTGCTATGGCATAAGAAAGCATTCTGATGTCATAGTAGAGCATAATGATGTCATAAGGAGCATTGTCATGTCATATGCAGCATGGTGATGTTATAATGGAGAATTTTGATGTCATAATGGAGCACTGTGGTATCATAATATAACAATGTGTTGTCATAATACAGCAATTTGATATCATAATGGAGAATTGTGATGTCTGAAGAGAGAATTGTGATGTCATAACAGAGCATTATGTAGATCATTTTTATGTCATAATGGAGCTATGTGATGTCATTGCAGAGAAGTTTGATGTCATAATGTAGCATTGTGATGTCATAATCAAGCTTTGTCACGTCAGAGTAGAGCATTGTGATGTCATACAAGAGCATTGGGTTGTCATAGTGAAGCATTGTGATATCATAAGAGAGCATTCTGATGCCATAGTAGAGCATCATGATATCATAATGGAACATTGTGCTTCATGGTAGTGTCATTCTAGAGCATTGATATGCAATACTGGAGCACTCTGATGTCATAATTGAAGACTGTGATGTCATAATGGCGAACTGTAATGTCATTTTAGATCATTTTGATGGCACAATGTAATAATGTGATATCATAATGGTGCTTTGTGATATCAATGCAGAGCATTGTTAAGTCATAGCAGAGCACTGTGATGTCTTAATGGAGCATTGTGATGTCATAGTAGAGTACTGTGATGTAATAATGATGCATGGTGATGTGATTATAGAGCATTGTATTTTCATATAGAGCACAGTGATGTCATATTTGACCACTGTGAGCATTTTGATGACATATTGTACTATAGTCATGTCATAATCAAGCATTTAAAAGTTATAATAGAGCATTGTGTTGTCATAGTAGAGCATTGTGATGTCATAAAGGTGCATTTAGATGTCATTATAGAGCATTGTGATGTCATAATAGAGCACTGTGATGTCATAATGTCACATTATGATGTCATTTAGAGCATTTAATGTCATAATGAAGCATGGTCATGTCATAAGTGAGCATTGTGATGTCATAATGGATCATTGTGATGTTCTAGTAGTCGATTGTGGTGCCATAATGGAGCATTTTTATGTCCTTGTAGAGCATATTAATGTTATGATGGAGGTTGTGATGTAATAATGGAGCTTATGATGTCATAGTTGAGCTCTGTGATGTTGTAATGGACCATTGTGATATCATAACTGATAACTGTTATGACATAATGGAATATTGTGATGTCAGAGTAGAGTATTGTGTTGTCATAAGAAGCATTGTCATGTCTGAATATAACATTGTAGTTATAGTACAACATTNTTATGTCATAATGGAGCATTGATGTTATAGTGGACATTGTGATATCATGTAGTGCATTGTGAAGTCATAGTGGAGCAGTGTAATGTTATACTAGAGCAATTTGATGTCATGTTGGGACATGGAGATATCATAATGGAGCGTTGTAATGTCATAACACCCCAACATGATGTCATAATGGAGGATTTTCTTTGCATAAGAGCATTGTGATGTCATAATGGAGCATTATGAGGTCATAGTAGACAATTGTGATATAATAATGGCACATTGTGAGGTAATAATAGAGCACAGTAATGTCATAAAGCAGAATTGTGATGTCATAGTTGAGCATTGCAATGTCATAATGGAGCATTGTGGTGTCATAATAGAGAACTGGGATGTCATATAGCATTGTTATGTGTTCATAAAGCATTGTTTTTTCATAATGGAGTATTGTGATGTCATAGGTGAGCATTATGATGTCATAATTGACCATTGTGTTGTCATAAGGGAGGGTTGTGATGTTATAGTGGAACATGGTCATGTCATCATAGAGCATTGTGATGTCATAATGGAGTACTGTCATGTCAAAATAGAGCATTGTGATGTCATAATGGATCATTGTGCTGTCATAATAGAGCATTGTGATATCATAATAGAGCATTGTGTTGTCATAATAGAGCACTGTGTTGTCATAATGGTTCATGTTGATGTTATTATAGAGCATTGTTATGTCATAGTAGAGCACTGTGATGTCATATGGGAGCACTATGATGTAATTGTAGACCATTTTGATGTCACAATGTAGTATTGTGATCTCATAAGGCTGCTTATGAGTATTGTGACGTAGTAATGGTGGATTGTGATGTCATAATGGAGCATTATGGTGTCATAAATGAGTATTGTGATGTAGTAATGGAGGATTGTGATGTCATAATGGTATATTGTGATGTCATAACTGACAACTGCCATGACATAATAGTATATAGTGATGTTACAGTATTGTCTTGTCATAAGGAGCATTGTCATGTCCTAATGTAGCATTGTATTTATTTATTTATATTTATTTATTGTTATGTCATAATGAAGTTTTATGTTGTCATAGTGAAGTATTGTGATATCATAATAAAATATTGAGATATCATAGTGGAGCACTGTGATGTTATAGTAGCTTTGTGATGTCATAATAGAGAATTGTGATGCCATAATAAATAATTGTGATGTCATATAGTACCTTGTGATGTCATAATAGAGAATTATGATGTCATCGAGAATTGTGATGCATAAGATGGCATTGTGATGTCATAATGGAGCACTGGGATGTCATAGTAGAGCATTGTGATGGTATAGTAGAGCATTGTGGGGTCATAATAGAACAATGTGTTATGTCATAATAGAGTATTATGATATAATAGAGCACTCTGATGTCATAAGGATGCATTGTGATGTCATTGTAGAGCACTGTGATGTCATAATGGTTAATGGTGATGTCATTATAAAGCACTGTTATGTCATCGTGGGGCATTGTGATGTCATAATGGTGCACTGTGATGTCATTGTAGCACATTTTGATGTTATAATGTAGTGTTGTGATGTCAGAATCAAGCATTGTAATGTCATAATAGAGCATTCTGATATCATAGTAGAGCTTTGAGTGTCATAGCAGTCTACTATGATGTCATAATGGACCACTCTGTTATCATAATGGAGCACTGTGATTTTTTTAGAGCATATAGATGTTATAATGGATTATTGTGTTGTCATAATAGTGAATAGTGATGTCATAAAGGAGCATAGTGATGACATAAGAGACCACTGTGATGTCATACTGGAGCATTGTGATGTAGTGTTGAGCATTGTGATTTCATAGTAAAGTATTGTGATGTTATAATGTGCCATTTTGTGTTCATAAAGGAGCACTGCAATATCAAAATAGACCATTGTGATGTCACAAAGGATAACTGTGATGTCATAATGAAGCATTAGTATATAATAGCATAGTATTGTGAATTCATAAGTATCACCCTCATGTCATAATGGAGCATTGTGATGTCATAATATACAATTGAGATGTCATCGTATAGTATTGTTATATCATAGTGGGTCTCTGTGATGACTTAATAACACATAGATTTCTCATAATAGAGCATTGTGATGTCAATATCAATTGTGATGTCATAATAGAGTGTTGTGATGCCATATGNAGTATAGTGGTGTCATAATAGTACGTTGTGATGTCATAATGGAGTATTGTGATATTCTAGTAGTATATTGTGATGTCATAATAGTCCATTTTTATGTGATGATGGAGAGTTGTGAGTCGTAATACTCCACTTTGACGTCTTAATGGAGTAATATGTCAAGTAGATCACTGCGATGTCATATTGGAGTAATGTGATGTCATATTAGTCCATTTTGATGCCATAATGGAGTATTGTGATGACTCAATATAGCATTGTGCTGTCTTATTAGTGCTTTGTCATGTCATAACAGAGTACTGTGAGTCATAGTGGTCCATGTGACATCAAATGGCTTCAAAATGGAGTATTCTGATGTCATAATAGAGCATTTTTACGTCATTATGGAATATTTTGATGTCATAATAGTCCATTGTCATATTAGAACATATTAGATGTCATTATAGTGCTATGTGATGACATAATGACACATCAAATTGACATAATATAGCAATGTAATGTCATAATTGAATAATGAGATGTCATAATACAGCATTGTGAGTCATAATGGAGCATTGTGATGGCACAGGAGAACACGAACACTGTTATGTCATATCTTAGAATTGACATGTCATAATAGAGCATTGTGGTGTCATGATAGAGCACTGTGATGTCATAATAGAGGGCTGTGAAGTCATATTAGAGCTCTGTGATATCATAATGGAGCTTTGTAATGTCATAATTCATTGTGATGTCATAATAGTGCATTGTGATGTCATAAAAGAGCATTGCATCATAATGGAACATTTTGATGTCATAGTAAAGGAATGTGGTGTCAAAATAGAGTATTGTGATATTGTAATCGAGCATGGATGTCATAGTAGAGCACTGTGATGTCATAATGGAATATTGTGATATCATAAGGGATAAGTCTGATGTCATAATGTACTACTTGATGTCATAATAGAGAATTCTGATGTCATAATGGAGCATTGTAATGTCATAATGGAGCACAATGGTGTCCTAATACAACAATGTGTTGACATAATAGAGCATTGTGATGTCATAAGGAGACTTTTGATGTCATAATAGAACATTGTGATGACATAAGGAGCATTGTGATGTCGTAGTAGAGCACTGTGATAACATGGAAGAGCTCTGGGATGACATAATTGTACAATATGTTGCAATAGTAGAGCATTCTGATGTCATAATGGAGTACTGTGATGTCATAATAGAGCATTGCAATGTCATAATTGAGAATAGTGATGTCATAATGGAGCACTGTGATGTTATAGTAGAGCACTGTGATGTTATAATGGAGCACAGTGCTGTCATAATATACCAGTTGTCTTAGTAGAGCACTGTGATATCAGAGGAGATATCTGGGATGACATAATGGCGCATTGAATTTGCAAAGTAGAATATTGTGATGTCATAATGGAACATTGTGATATCATAAGAGAGCACTGTGATTTTATACAATACTCCATTGTGCCATCATAATTGGGTATATTGATGTAAAAATAGAGCATTGTGATGTAATAAAGGAGAGTTGTGATGTCATAACAGAGAAATGGTACGTCATAATAGTCCATTTTGAGTTATAATGGAGTATTGTGATGCCACAATAGAACATTGTTATGTCAAAATAGTCAATTTTATGTCATATTGGTGTATTGTGATATCACAATAGTCCATTGAGACATCATAATTGAATACTGTGATAAAATAGAGCATTATGATGTCATAAGAGTCCATTGTGGTATCATCATGGAGTATTATAATGTCATAGTAGATCATTGTGATGTCATAATAATCCCGTGTGATGTCAGAGTGGAGTATAGTGATGTCATATTAATATATGGTGATGTATGGAATATTGTAATGTCATAATAGTGCATTGTGACCTCATAATGGAGTATTGTGATGACATCATGTGGCATTGTGATATCATAATGGAGAATTGTGATGTCATAATTATCCATTTTGACATCATTATGGAGTATTATTATGTCATGTTAGAGCATTGTGAAGACATAATAGTCATTGTAATGTCAAATAAGTATTGTGATGTCATAATGCTCCAATGTGCTGTCATAATGTAGCAGTATGGTGTCATAATAGAGCATTGTGATGTCCTAATAGTCCAATGTGATGTCATAATGTAGTATTGGGATGTCATAATAATCCATTGTGTCATCACATTTGAATATATTGATGTCATAATAGAGCATTATTTTGTCATAATGAAGAATTGTGATGTTATAACAGAGCATTGGGATGTCATAATAGTTCATTGTGATGTTATAATGGAGTATTGTGATGTTAAAATAGAGCATTGTGATGTCATAATAGTCCATATGTCATAATGGAGTATTGTGATGTCATAATGGTGCATGGTGATGTAATAATTGAGTGCTGATATCATAATACAACTTATGATGCCATAATAATCCATTGTGGTGACACAATGGAGAATTGTGATGTCATAATAGAGCATTGTGATATCATAGAAGAGAGTTGTGATGTCATGATGATCATTTGATGTCATAATAGAGCATTATGAAGTCATAATGGAGCATTGAGATGTCATAAGGGAGCATTGTGTTGTCATAATGGAGCATTTCGATGTCAATATAGAGCATAGTGATGTTATAACGGAGCTTTGTGATGTCATAACAGAGCACTGTGTTGTCATAATGGAACCTTGTGTCATCATATTAGAGCACTGTGGTGTAATAATGGAGCACTGTGATATCATAATAGGGCATTGTATTGACAAAATTGAGCAATGTGATGTGATAATGGAGCATTGCTATATGATAATGGCCCATTGTTTTGACAAAATAGAGAATTTTGGTGTCATAAAAGAGCATTGTAATATCATAGTGGAGCATGAAATGTCAGAATAGCCCAATGTGTTGTCACAATGGAGCATTGAATGTCATAGTCGACATTGAGATGTCATAATAGAGAATTGTGATGTGATAATGGAGTAATTTAATGTTGTAAATTACTGTGAGCACTGTGATGTCATAATTCAGCACTGTAATGTCATAATGGAGTATGGTGATGTAATAGTATAGCATAGTGGTGTCATAAATGAGTATTGTGATGTCATGCTAGATAATTGTGATGTAATAATGGACCACTGTGATCTGATAATGGAGAATTGTACTCATAATGGAGTATTGTGATGTCATAATGGATCATTGGGATGATATAATGAAGCATGGTTATGTCACAGTCGAGATTTGAGATGTTATATGTGCATTTGATGTCATAATGGAGCATTGTGGTGTCATAATATAACAATGTGTTGTCTTATTAGAGCACTGTGATGTAATATTAGAGCATGTAATATCATAATAGAGCAATGTGATGCCATAATAGAGCATGGTGATGTCAAAATGGAGGATTGTGATGTCATGGTAAAGCAGTGTGATGAAATAATGGGACACTGTGAAGTCATACTAGGGCATTGTGATGTTATAATAGAGCATTGTGATGTTTTATAGAGCATTGTGATGTCATAATGGAGCATTTTAATGTCATAGTACAGCATATTGGTGTCATAAGGGAGTATTACTATGTCATAATAGAGCATTCTGATGTCATAAAGGAGGTTTGTGATGTCATAATTGTACATTCTGGTTTCATGATGGAGCATTGTGATGTCATAATAGAGCATAGTGATGTCATAATGGAGGTTTGTGATATCATGATTGTACATTCTGGTTTCATGATGGAGCATTGTGATGCCATAATAGAGCATAGTGATGTCATAATGGAGTATTGTGATGCCATAGTAAAGCACTGTGATGTCCAAATGGTGCATTGTGATGTCATAGTAGAGCATTGTGATGTCATATAGAGCATTGTGATGTTTTATAGAGAATTGTGATGTCATAGTGGAGCATTTTGCTGTCGTATTAGTGCATTGTGATGTGATAATGCATTATTGTGATGTCATAATGGAAAATGGTAGTGTCATAGTACAGTCTACTGATGTCATATTGCAGTATTGTGATGGTATAATAGATCACTGATGTTATAATGGAGCATTGTGATATCATGATAGCGCATTGTTATGTCATAATTGAGTATTATGATGTCATAATACACCATTGTAATGTGAAAATGGTGCCTTGTAATGCAATTATGGCCCGTTGTGTTGTCGTAACAAGCATTGTGTTGTCATATTGGAGTTTTGTGATGTCACAATGGAGCTTTGGGATGTCAACAGAGACCATTGTTTTGTCATAATGGAGCTTTGCATTTGTAAGAGAGCATTGGGATGTAATATTGGAGCTTTGTGATGTCATAATAGAGCATTGTAATGTCATAATAGGGTATTGTGTTTTCATAATGGCTCACTGTCTTGGCATAGTACAGCATAGCAATGTATATTGGAGTATTGTAATGTTATAATTGAGCATTGTGGCGCTTTATGGAGCTTTGTGATGTCATACTTGTTCATTCTGATTGCATAATGGAGCACTTTTATGTCATAATAGGGCATTGTAATGTCATAATTGACCATTGTGATATCATAATGAAGCACTGGGTTACCTAATGAAGCATTATCATGTCATTGTGGAGGAATGAGATATCATAAGTGCATTGTGATGCATAATGGAGCATTGGGTTGTTATAATGGAGCAATGCGATGTCATAATAGAACACTGTGATGATATATTGGAGCTTTGTGGTATCACAATGGAGCATTGTGAGGTCATAATAAAGCATTGTGATATCATACTGGGGAATTGTGATGTCATATTTAAGCATTGTGATGTCATAGAACATCATTGTGATATCAGAAAGGAGCATTGTGATGTCATAATATAGCAGTGTGATGTAATAATGGAGCACTGTGATGTAACAATAGGGCATTGAGATGTCATTATGGAGTATTGTGATGTCATAATTTAATTGTGATGTCATAATGTGCATTGGGATGTCATAATGGCCATTTGTGTAGTCATGATAGATCATTGTGATGTCAAAATAGAGCATTGTGATGTCATAATGAAGCATTGTGATGTCACGATAGAGCATTGTGATGTCATAATCTGAGCATATGATGTCATAGAAGAGCATTGTGATGTGATAATGTAGTATCATGATGTCATAATACAGCACTGTATGACATAATGGTGAATTGTGATGTCAAAATGGCCCATTGTGTTCTCATAATAGATCATTGTGATGACATAATGCAGCATTGTGATGTCATAATGAAGCACTGAGTTGTAATATTGGTGCATTTTGATGTCATAGTGGATCTTTTTGATGTCATAATAGAGCATTGTAATGAGATAATGGGCCATTTTTATGTCATCCTTGAGCATTGTCATGTGGTAATGGGGCACTGTGATGTCATAATAAAGCATTATGAGGTTTTATAGAGCATTGTAATGTTATAATGAAGCTTGGTGATATCATAACAGTGCTTTGTGATGCAAAATGGAGCAGTGCTATGTTATAATGGGACACTGTGTTGGCTTAATGGAGCATTGTGGTGTCATACTACAGCATAGTGGTGTCATAATAGAGCATTGTGATGCCAAAAAGGAACATTGTAATGTCATAGTAGAGACATATGATGCAATACTAGGTCATTGTGATGTCATAATGTACCATTTTATGTCATAAAGAGAACTGTGATGTCATAATGGAGCATAATGATGTCATTGTAGAGTTTTATGAGGCAATAATTGAGTATAGTTATGTCATAATAGAGCATTGTGATGTGATATTGAAGCATTGTGATGTCATGATTGTCTATTCTGATGTCATAGTGGAATACTCTTATGTCAAAATAGGGCATTGTAAAGCCATAAATGACCATTGTGATGTCAAAATGAAGCACTGTGATGTCATGGTAGAGCACTGTGATGTAATAATTAAGTATTGTGATGTCATAATTGAGCATTGAGTTGTCATAACGGAAATTTAATGTCATATTGAAACAATTGGTTTTGATAATGGAGTATTGTTATGTCATAATGGAGCTTTGTGATGTCATAATAGAATATTGTGTTGACCTAATGGAGCATTGTGATAGCATAGTGAAGGAATGAGATGTCATAAGTGCATTGTGATGACATAATGGAGCATTGTGATGTCATAATGGAGCACTGTGATGTCATTGAGATGTCATTAATGAGTATTGTGTTATCATAATAGAATTGTAATGTAATAATGGAGCATTCTGATATCATAATAGAGCATTGTGATGTTTTATAGAGCATTGTAATGTCATAATAGTACATTGTGATGTGAAAATGGACTATTATGTCATAATGGAACAATGTGATGTTATAATGGAGCATTGTGATGTCATAATGGAGCATTGTTGTATCATAATGGAGTATTGTGATGTCATAGGAAAGTATGGTCATGTCATAATGGTCCATTGTGATGTCATAATGCAGAGCTGCAATGTCATAAGAGAACATAGTGGTGTCAAAATAGAGCATGGTGATGTCATACTACAGCACTGTGATGCCAGAAAAGAGCATTGTGGTGTAATAGTAAAGTAGTGTGACATAGTAATGGCTCATTGTGATGTCATAATGGAGAAAGTGGTGTCAAAATAGTCCATTTGGATGTCACAATGCAGCATTGTGATGTCATAATTGAGAACTGTGATGTCATATTAGAGCATTCTATTGTCATAATGGTGTATCATGATATCATAATACAGCATTAACAAGTCATAATTATGCATTGTGATGTCATAAGGGCCAATTTTATTGTCATAATAGACCATGGTAATTTCATATAGAGCATTGTGATATCATAATGTATCATGGTGATGTCATAATACAGCACTCTGTTGCCAGAAGGAAGCATTGTGATGTTATAGTAGAGCAGTGCCATGTAATAATGAAGCATTGTTATGTCATAATTGGGCATTGTTATGTCATAACGGAGCATTGTGCTGTCAAAATATTCCATTCTGATGTGATAGTGCAGCATTGTGTTGTCACTGTCATAATGGAGAACTGAGATGTCATATTAGAGCAGTGTGATGTCATAATGGAGTATCATGATGTCATAATAGAGCATTGTAAAGTTATAATGGTGCATTGTAATGTCATATGGGCCAGTTGTGTTATCATAATAGATCATGGTGATTTCATAATAGAGCATTGTGATGTCATGATGGAGCACTGTGATGTCATAATCTGAGAGTTGTAATGTTATAATAATATATTGCAATGCCATAATTATCATTTTGTCATAATAGAGCATTGTGATGTCATGATGGAGCATAGTGATGTCATACTAGATCACTGAAATATCAAAATGGTATATTGTTGTTTAATAATGGAGCATTGCAATGTCATGATTTACCATGGTAATGTTATAATAGTGCACTGTGATGTCATAATGGTGCACTGTGATGTTATTTTAGTCCATTCTGATGTCATAATGGAGCATTGTGATGTCATAATTGAGCATTGTAATGTAATAATGGAACATTGTGATGTCATAATATACCATTCTGATGTCATAATGTAAAACTGAGATGTCATATTAGAGCACTGTATGGTTTTGTAGAGCATTGTGATGTCATAATTGAATATTGTAATGACATAATAGTGAATTTTGATGTAAAAATAGCATATTGTTATGTTGTAGTGGGACACTGTGATGTCATAATGGAACATGTTGATGCCATAATGGAACATTGTGATGTCATAATAGGGCATTGTGATGTCTTAAAGGAGTATTGTAATGTCATGATAGAGCATTGTGAAGTCATAAATGTGGATTGTGTTGTCAAGCAGGTGTATTGTGTTGTCATAATAGATCATGGTGATTTCATAATAGAGCAGTGTGATATCACAATAGAGCTATGTGATGTCATAAGAGAGCATTGTGATGTTGTAATAGTGCATTGTGATTTGAAAATTGATTATTGTTACATCATAATGGGACACTGTGATGTCATAATGGAGCATGGTGACATCATAGTACAGCGTAGTTGTGTCATAATGAAGTATTTTTTATGTTATAAGAGAATATTGTGATGTCATAAGGGAGCATTGTGATGTCAAAATTGTCTAATCTGGTTTCATGAAGGAGCACTGTGATGTCATAATAGGGCATTATAATGTCATAATGGACCATTGTGGAGTCATAATGAAAAATTGTCATGTCATAATTGAGGATTGTGATGTCATAATGGAGCATTGTGATGTCATAATAGAGCATTTGATGACATAAGGGAGCATTGTGATACCATAATGATGCATATTATTTTCCTACTAGAGGATAATTATGTCAAAATAAAGATTTGTGATATCATAATTGAGCATTGTACAGTCATACTAGTCCATTTTGATGTCATAATGTTATCACAGAGCATTGTGGTGTCATGATGGACCATTGTGATGTTATAATGGCCCATTGTGTTCTCATAATAGATCATTGTGATGTCAATATAGAGCATTGTGATGTCATAATGGATCATTGTGAAGTCATATGTTGTTATTATGATGTCATACTTAAGTATTATGATGTCATAGTACAGCACTGTGATTAATAATAGTGCATTGTGTTGTCATAATCGCCCAAATTGTTGTCATAATTGAGCATTATGATGACATAAGAGGCATTGTGATGTCATATTCATGCTTTCTGATGTCATAATGTGTATTTGTGATGTCATATTAGATCATTGTTTTGTAATCAGTGAAAACTGTAATATCTTTATAGGAATTTGTGATGTAAAAATGGACCATTTGATGTCATAGTGGAGCATTATGATGTCATAATCTTCCACTGGGATGTCATAATGAAGAACTGTGATGTCATAATAGAGCATTGTGTTGACATAATGGAGTATTGTGATGTCATAATAGAGGACTGTTATGTCATAAGGAGTACTGTGATGTCACAGTAGAGCTCTATGATGTCATAATTGTCCTTTCACTTGTAATTGTAGAGCAATGTGCTGTCATTGAAGTACTGTGATGTCAAAATAGAGCAATGTGATGTCATAAGGGAGCAATTTAATGACATAATAGAGCATTGTGATGTCATGATAGAGCATTGTGATGTCAGTTTTTAGCATTGTGATATCATAATAGTTTATAGTGAAGTCATAGTACTGTGATTTTTTAAATGGAGCATTGTGAGTAGACCATTGCTATATAATCATGGTATACTATGAAGTCATAATTGTGATGTCATAATAAAGCATTGTGTTNTCATAATAGTCCACTGTGAAGTAATAATAGAGNATTCTGTTGAAATAATAGAGCATTGTGATGTAATAAACGAGCACTGTGATGTCATAATGGAGCATTGTGATGGAGCAATGTAGCTTTGTGATATCGAAGTAGACCATTTTGATATCATAGTAGAGCATTGTGATGTCATAGTAGAACATTGTGATGTCATAATGGAGTATTGTGATGTCATAATGGAGTATTGTGATGTCATAATGGAGGATTGGCTGTCTTAAAGAGCATTTTGATGTAATAAAGGAGCATTGTGATATCATAGTCAAGCACTGTGATTCAAAATAAAGCATTATCATGTTGTAATAGAGTATTGTGATGTCATAATGTATTTGTATGTCATAATAGAGCATTGTGATGTCATACTGGTACATTGTTATGTCATATGGATCTCACTGATGGAACAATACAGTATTGTAATGTCATAATAGACCATTGTGATATCAAAATAGAGTATTGTGATATCTCAACAAAGCACTGAGATTTCAAAATGGAGCATTGTGATGTAACAATATAGAATTGTGATGTCCCAATAGACCATTGTGATGTCATCGTAGAGCATTGTGTTGTCATAATGGAGTATTGTGATATCATAATAGAGCACTGTGATTTCACAATGGAGCATTGTGATGGAACAATACAGAATTGTCATGTCATAATAGACCNTTGTGATGTCATAGTAGAGCACTGTGATGTCACAATATAGTATTGTGATGTCATATAGAGAATTGCAATGCCAAAATGGAGCATTGTGATATCATAATGGAGAATTGTGGTATCAAAATAGAATAATGTGTTGTAATAGTAGAGCATGTCATACCAAATTGGACCATTTGCTTGCCATGATGTAACACCAAGATATTAGCAGAGAATCATAATAGAGCATTGTAATGTCATAGTAGAGAATTGAGATGGCAAATAGAGCATTGTAATATCATATTTGAGCATTGTGAGGACATAGTAGAACATTGTGATGTTATAATACAGCATTTTGAGGTCATAATAGAGTATGGTGATGTCATAATAGAGTATTGTGATGTCATAGGAGGTAATAGTGATGTCATAATGGAGCATTGTGATGTCACAATAGTGCATTGTAATAAAGCATTCTGACGCCATAATTGAGCATTGTGTTGTCATATAGAGCAATATTATGTAGTAATAGAGCATTGTGATGTTATTTTAGTGCATTGTCTTGACATAGTAGAGCATTGTAATGTCATATGAGAGCATTTGATATCAGTGTACAGCATTGTCATGTTATATAGAGCACTCAGATATCATAATGGGGCATTGTCATATCATAATATACCATTGTGGTGTCATAATAGAGCAATGTTTTGTCAGAATAGATGATTTGATGTCATGAAAGACCATTGAGATGTCATAATGGAGCACTTTGTTGCCATAATAGAGCACGCTGTTTTCATAGTAGAGAACTTTAATGCCACAATAGAGCATTGTGATGTCACAGTAGAACATTTTGGTTACATACTAAAGTATATTATTGTCATAGTAGAGAATTGTCATACCATAATAGAGCATTTATTTGTCAAAATGTGATATAATCGCATTGTGATATAATAGTAGAGCATTGTGATGTCATAGTAGTGTTACAGAAGAAGAATGTGATGTCATATTAGAGCACTGTGATCTCATATAGAGAATTGTGATGTCATAATGGAGAAAGTGTTTTCATAATAGAGCAGAGGGATGTCATAGTAGATCATTANGATGCCATACTAGAGCATTTTGGTTTCATGTAACAGCATGTTATTATCAGAGTAGAGAATTAAATGCCATAATAGAGCATTTGTTTTTCATAATGTAGCATTGAGATATCATAGTAGAGCATTGTGATATCATAGTAGAGTATTGGTATTAAAACATTTTTTGTCATAGTAGAGAATTGTCATTCTACAATAGAGATTTGTTCATCTTAATGTAGAATTGTGATATCATATTAGAGCATTGTGGTGTCATAACACAGCATTGTGAAGTCATAGTAGAGCATTTTGATATCATAATAGACCATTGCAATGTCATGGTAAGGAATTGTGCAGTCATAGTAGAGAACTGTGATGTCATAGTAGAGCATTTGATGTCATCCTAGAGCATTGTGATATCATATAGATCATTGTAATGTCATAATGAGCATTTTGGTGTCATAATTGAGCAACGTGTTGTCAGAGTAGAGCGCTGTAATGTCATAAAAGACCATTGTGATGTTATAATGGAGCATTGTG
>LZPO01008364.1:27139-42427 GCA_001675575.1 Neotoma lepida | reverse complement strand
AAGAGAAGAGAAGAGAAGAGAAGAGAAGAGAAGAGAAGAGAAGAGAAGAGAAGAGAAGAGAAGAGAAGAGTAGAGAAGAGAAGAGAAGAGAAGGAGAAGATACTGGGGTTGGAAGTATTGAAATTCTAAATTTACTGGAGAGTGGGCCCTGTGATCGAGAATTTCTGTGGATTGTGTACATTCTGGTTACTCTTTATCTGCAATGTGGAGCAGAGCATGGGATGAATTAGATAGATTTAGGTTGAAATAAACNGAAAAAGAAATGAAATTATCTTAATTATTTTNNCAACATCAATAAAAAAGAAGTTAGAGTGTATGAAGTTGCTGCATAAGAAAGTAAAAATTNAAAGTATAGTATATGAATGTAGGTCAATAAAAGCATTAGTTTTTATTGTAACAACATTATTCAAAATAAGAGAAGGGACNAAGAGAAAAGAAAGGAAAGGAGGAGGAATAGAAGGTATTTCACAGTCATTATAAAATTATTTCAGATTCAAATAAAAAATACAAGACTAAGTTGTGATTTAAGGAATGACAACCCCCCCACACACATATAATGCCAATGGTCCAATCTCATTTGTAGTTAATTTGCCATGAAAGGCACCTGTTGACCAGCATTTGGGTGTTGGTCAGGAAAAAACAAGCCATGTGCCAAACTGTAATTAGGTAAAAAATGTCCTTGACAGATGGCCATTTTGGNACAATTGGCATAAACAATGTATGAATTGATATGAATTGCTTGAACACAGTATTTCTCTCTTCCAAGAAACTTAATGTAGACCCCATGTGACTCCTGTTTATCGACTCATCGGTAATTATAGGTCTAAATTAATCACTTGGTTTATCACTGGCTAATTACTCAAGCTGGCCCCTCTAGATACTTCAGCAACAAGGCAACAGTTTAGCTAATATTAAATAAAAACCCAAGTACACAATAAAGGAAATGGAGTGATACATCTCTGTTTTAAACCTTCTACATAGTTCACACAGTAATGTAAAAAATGAATCCCTGCCAGGTTTTGTGGCCTCCACTTATCATCCCAGAGTTCTCAGGCAGGGGCTTGAGAGGTCAGAGACCAGCCTCTTCTCTGTAACAGGTTCCGGGCCAGCTAGGGCTGCACAAGGAAAGCTCGCCTCAAAACAAAACAAAATGACAATTTTTCAGAGGCCATTGAAACTAATTAATCACTAACCCTGGTTAATGTGTAAATCATTAATGTGTAAATCAAATCATGGAATGTTCTTGGACAAATACACTAAATTTTGAATGAATGAGAAGCTTTTGTTTGGCATCGGAACATGCTTTAAGACCCCGAGAGGTAAATGACGTTCAACTGCATCAGCCAGCATATTTGTTTCTGTGACTATGTGCTTTCTCTTAGCTTCTGGCTGTATTTGACAGTTGGTTTTAGAAGACGGAAATCAGTGGTTTGCTGAGACCTTGAACACCTTAGTCTCTCCAGCAGTAAATTACATACAAAAGCATTGACTCTCTGCAACTCATTCTAAAAATTAATATGGTTAGATGAGAAGATCCCTGGGTTCTCTTTGTTATTCAGATGTGGTTTAGTTCATGTTTTGTTTATTGACAGTACTTGGGAGTCAGAGTTAGGAGTGCAGGAGTAAACTGATGTCAAACATTTCCCCAAAAGCACAGTCAGGTCTATGAGAACGCTTGAATTGTATGCCCAATTAAATGACTGGGTGTTAGGCCATCTCAAAGCCTGGACTGGTCATGGATATTTCACATGAGACGGTAAGGTTTGAGCAAGAGAGAAAAATCTGAGAAGGCTGTACTCAAGTAATAAAAGGGCTTTTGCCCTTGACCTCTGGGTCAGGCAAAATCTAAAGGTGGATTTAACTTATTCTCTGCTTGTGTTGTTTGTTGATTTACTTCCTAGGTGTGAATTGCATGCCCTCAACCCTTTTTTCTCCTTTGAGTTTCACCTGTATCAAAGCCTCTGATGGGGTTGGTGGCAACTAAGAATGCCTAATTTAGTTAATTTTCCTTGAGTCGTAGTTTTTCTGAGGAAAGCCTTGAGTATGTACAAGGTGATGCACATTGCTAGATACTAAAGTGGGAATACGTTGGCTTGGCCGTACGTAGTGCTTAATTTAGTGACTGGACATTTTGTGATGACTGCGCATGATGATCGCTTTTTCAGATTCCTCTTTGAAAAGCTCCCTAAGATCGAAAGGTCTTCATCTTGCAAAACCAGGAATGCTTCAAGTAGCCAAGCAGGAGTGGAAGAAAAGCAAGTGGTCCTTTCACCAATTGAGTGATTGTAACAATTAGAGTTATGACTGATGATTCTGTTGTCTAACACTAATACATTTAATAAGCTTTGAAATTTCATAACAGAAATAACAAGGCCTTGCTAGGTGTTTTTGTGTGTGTGGCAGTGTTGTAAAAACGAAGAGCAGTGCTTTCTTAGCTTAGATATGTTGTTTATTTTTTCATCTTCTCTTGGAATAATAATGGAATTTTTTTTTTAATTCTCAATACCCAGTCTGAACAATCACACAGTGCTAAGAGTCTCTAAAATGAGTAAGCGTAAGCCTGTGGTTGAGAGCTTGGAGATAAACAAATGAGAAGAAAGCTGTCTTACCTGCAAGAAGCAGTCACAGGAAGATTTATATTTAATTTTTTGGTTTTTTTTTCTTTTTGTTTTTGTTTTTCAAGGCAAGATTTCTCTGTAACTTTAGAGCCTGTCCTGGAACTCACTCTGTGAAACCAGGCTGGCCTTTAACTCACAGAGATCCACCTGCCTCTGCTTCTCAAGTGCTGAGATCAAAGATGTGTGCCGCCACTGCCCATCTNTACTTACTTAATATTTCAATATTTCATATGTAATTAAATCTTATTATTAACAGTGCATCTTATCATTACTTTGACAAAAGTTCCAGAATAGAAGTCGAAACACAAAATAAGACATTGACTCTTTTTGTCACAAGCTATCTGTGACTTTTTACATATTTTACTTCCTGCCATCTTCAGAAAGCAAACAGATAAGCAAGGTGGAAAACTTAGAGATGGAAAATATGTGTGGAGAAGAGCCCATCACTGCTCACCACCACCGAGACGGCAGAAAACAAACATTTTTTTCAGTTTATTTGAAATAGATATATTGAAAACACTGTTTCCCAATTAAGTAAGAATGGAAGGAAGTCAACTAAAGAAGGTTAAGAATAAAAGAGATGCACCCTTCTTAATCAATGAATGAACTCTTGATGTCTCAGAGGGATAGACAAGGGCATGTCTGTTCAAAGAAAGGTGCTGGCCTCAAGTCAGAACAGTGACTAACGCTGCACACTCCAGAGCTAAGAACATAGACTGGGTTGACCTGATCACTGTCATCTTCAAGGCATCACTCCAGATTTTTGTCAGCAAAAATNCTTTTCATATATTATAGAACAAAAGGGGCAAGGGTTGGAGATATTTCTAGTCATATATACAGTACATCATGAAGGAGGGAAGAAAGATTNTATTGAAACAGAGAGTACTATTTAAACATTGGTATGAAGGGCTGGAGAGCACTGGCTACTCTTCCAGAGGACCTGGGTTCAATTCCTAGCACCCACATGGCAGCTCACAACTGTTTTGTAATTCCAACTCCAAGGGATCTGATATCCTCTCTGGCTCCATTCATGTTCTACAAAGACAGAATTGGGCAAATATCCATATACATAAAATAATAAAATAAAAAGATTTTTTGGCTGGGTGGTGGTGGCGCACACCTTTAATCCCAGCACTCGGGAGGCAGAGGCAGGCGGATCTCTCGTGAGTTCNGCATGGATTCATGCTGTCGTAGAAGCATAGCATGTTCCAAGTCCTTCTGAGTCTGCCTTTTGTTTAACTCCTAAAATATAATTCAAAAGACAAAGGTATAAATTATAGCTTTACAAACCCAGGGGGAAAACATTAATAAATAAACAAAATGGGCTGGAGAGATAGCTCAATGGGTAAATCACTTGCCATAGAAACATGAAGATCTAATTTCAAATCCCCAGAACCCATGTAAATTCTAGCCATGACAGTATGTGCCTGTAATTCCAATCCTCCTACAGTGGGATAAAAGGTAGAGACACAAGAATCCCTAGAAGCTTGTAGGCTAGCTAGCCCGGCAGACACAACAGTGAACAACAGAAGAGAGACCCTAAGCCGGGCGGTGGTGGCGCACGCCTTTAATCCCAGCACTCGGGAGGCTGAGGCAGGAGGATCTCTTTGAGTTCGAGGCCAGCCTGGGCTACCGAGTGAGTTCCAGGAAAGGTGCAAAGCTACACAGAGAAACCCTGTCTCGAAAAACCAGAAAAAAAAAAAGATTTTTTGGATTTTTTTTTGAGACAGGGTTTTTCTGTGTTGCTTTGGAGCCTTTCCTGGAACTCACTCTGTAGCCCAGGCTGGCCTTGAACTCACAGAGATCTGCCTGCCTCTGCTTCCCAAGTGCTGGGATTAAAGGCATGCACCATGCTGTCCAGCAAAAAGATTTTTTTAAGTTAATATTAACTCTAAAATTTCTGGAAGACAAGATTTTTAAATGTAGTAAGTTAGTTCTTAACTTTCATTTTTTCTGTTAAAAGAATTAATAAGTTCTTGTGAGAAATAAACATTTTTGTGCTATTAAATTCCAAATCAAAAGTTAACACAAGGATCTTATGTAAATTATTTTATGAAAAACCATGATATGATATTTCCATGTTAAAGCATTTGATTTGTCTGATAAAAGCTACATTAGTCAATTTTCTATCCAAATGTATACATTTCCTTTGGTCTTTGTCCTCTCCTGGCTGTGTGACCTACGGTCACTGCTCTGAGTCTCTGGATCTATAAATTNATGTACCAAAAGCAAGGTTGCTGAAACACAGCCATTACCTAATAAAATCGAGCCACTTCGGTCATTATTGCCATTGTTCTCAGCACTGCAGTAACCATTTATACCACTCCACTTCCCAGGACCTACAATAAATCTCTGGACTTGGAAATTTATTTCAGTGTAGTCAGCCAACTTGCCTGTAATGTCATTTTCTGTACTCAGAGACAGGCAGCATTTATATTCTTAGGTCAGCAATAGATCCTGAGGACATAGTTAGGATACATGGTATCAAGAATGTGAAGTTACTAAAGGATAGTTGGTGGGTCTCTAAAGATAAAAATTTTTATCTTCTTTTTTGAAGTTCTAAATTCTTGTGTATGCAAAGATAATGCTAGGTGGCTAGGGTGTGCATGTTGGGGGTGAGAAAGTAAATTAGAAAAGAAGTATGGAGGATTAGCCATCACTAATGGCTACTCTAATTTTTCTCAGTTGTATAGTTGCAGATATGAACTATGGTTTTCAATTTGACTTATCCTTATTTAGTACCCAAGAAGCAATGAGAGGAGAGGAAAGCNTGAAATAATGGATGACTCTCAGGCTGTCCAGCAGACAGAGTTCTGCTCAAAAGTCTCTAAGTGGAGAATGTGTCTTTTACTCCTACATTGGTCATTCTGACTCTTCCTTTCACGAATTTTCAAATATTCAGGGTTGTTGAGAGCAAGGGTGGACTCTCTGAATACAGTAGACACAAAAGGAATGATCAGATTCATTGTGAGACCTTTGATAAGGTAAGATAATAGATGCTAATAAAGGATCAGTCTCCTCAGAAGAAGGGAATTTTCCTCCAGGAGTTTGATTAGACTCTTAATAATGTGCTGTGGGGTTCTCATCTTGGCACCTTAGTAATATTTGGGGCATTTTAGATCTTAGAGAATGAGGAGCTGAACCAGATCTGTATTTCAGCTGAGAATAACCAACAATGGACTAAATTATGATAAAGGGTCATGTAGGACAAAAACAAGTTAAATAGCTAACACAATGATAGCAGAAATTTTTACCCTGTATGCCATGTGTTACTGGGAAATTGGGGTCTGCTCTTTGAGTTCTTAGTCTCATTAGTAAAAGAATTTAAGAACAGGCTCAAGAGAAAAAAAAGAAAGAAAGAAAAATGACATTTTTAAACAGCCACATGACAGACAAGCAGCCACATGGCAAGGAGGNGAGCTTCAGAGAAAGAGCAAGGAAGCCCAGAGCTTCCAGAAAAGCATGCCAAGGCTTTGGCAAATATTAAAGAAGGAGAAGGAGAAAAGAGCACAAGGAGGAGGAGGAGGTGTAATCGCACTTTCCTTTGGGCCACCAGCTCCTAAATATGACACAGAGACTTATTATTAGTTATGAAAGCTTGGCTTTATCTTAGGCTTTTTCCCAACTAGCTCTTATAACTTAAATCAACCTGTTTCTATTAATCTACATTCTGCCGCATGGATTGGTTACCTCTTGTCTGTATCGTATGTCCAACTTGGATTGGTTACCTCTTGTCTGTATCGTATGTCCAACTTGGATTGGTTACCTCTTGTCTGTATTGTATGTCCAACTTCTTCAATGTCTTGCTAGTGTATCCCCAACTCTCTTTCTCCTAGAATTCCTCTCTCTCTCCAGAAATCCTGCCTATTCTCTCCTAAAATCTCATTATTCTCTCCTATTATCTCATTAAAAAGAGAATTATTCCTCCCATCTCTTCAGTGTGGATGCTGGTGAATTAGCCTTTCTAGGAGTGGTGGGGTCTCTACTAGGTGATTGACAGGCTCAGTTGGATTGGATTAACTCATGTTTTGGATATTTTAGACTGTTCCATCTCCACTTAAGGCTAGAGGTGGATTTCATACTTTAGCCAGAAAGAAATAGTTTTCCCTTACTTAATGGGACTCAGCAATGCCCTGATCAAAACTACTGTAACTTTTCCCTGCTTTGAAGAGGTCATAGTAACATCATGAAGGACATAGGCTTAAACTGGGGAAGATGTCTAATCTGTCTCCAACCTGAAAATTCGGAGATCCAGTTCTGAAACTGTTTTATCAGAAGGCGTTGGTGTCTGGACTAGGGTTTGGGTCTCATGTATGTCTTCCAGGCAAGGGTGCTCAACTAGGAGGAGACAAGAAACCAGAGCTCCCTTCTTGTATCCTTGACTGGAGAACCAAGGACATTCCTGGAACTGTAGCTTTTGGGGTTCCTTCCCCTAAATTGCCTAACCAGTTCCTATCTCCTATCTTCATCAATAAGACCAATCAGAACTTTTTATTGAACAAATCAAGAGCTGCCTGGAATGTGCTGGATTTCCATCTGACCTCCAAGGAATTCATTGCCTTCAATCCAAATTACATTTAGAGCTCTCTAAAACCACAAGACAGAGTGTGCTTTCTGAAACAAGTAATCCATGCTCTTATCTTAAATCCCTGACTTCTAACACCACCAAGTCTTCCCCCTTTTAAGTTATCAGTTAATTCATTCTGGCATGAAAGCTTGGGACTTACAGAACTACTGAGATGCAAAGACATAAACTGATTTTTACTATTATTAACTGCTCATACTGATACTAAAAACAATCAATAGTTTAGTGGTAAATTTAGGAATATTCTATCTTCTTGNTACAAGTATATTTGAACAAAGACAACCAGTGATTTTATCCAGTAGTATGGTTTTACTCCTTTAAATGTTTTCTCTCAATATTATTTTACTTAATACAAACAAATTATTTCTATTCTAATGAAAAATGAATCTAATGCCCTCCCCCAAATTCTAGTCCCAATATAGGTAATTTAAGACCTGTTGATTTCCCCTTTCCAAATCTCCAAGATAATTAATTACATATGTATATCTCTAAGAAGTTTTAATTAGATATTTTAAGTTTTTGACTCTTGATAAGTGTTGGGAGAAAATTATCATTCATATTCATCTTCAATAAAGCTATTTATGGCTTTTTTCTTAACTTGATGTTTAAAAGCAAGCAGTATTTATATTTAGAAAATGACAAGCTTGACCTGACTGGCTTCAACTGACTGAAGAGAGCGTTAATTGGTCTGGGATGTGACGGATTGCCCNCTGAGTGTTTGGATTAATCCAAGCACTTAGGTGTAAAAGTCATTCCCCAGAGTCCTTAAGTGCAACTGATTTTAAAAGCCCCCGACAATTTTGATGTTGAAGTAATTCTCTGCCGCTTTTAAGTGTTGCCAACAAAAACAAATGACAGGAGCCAGAACCTTCCTCTACCCAACCGCAGTAGTGTCCCATCCCTGCTTAGCTTCCCAAACTAGACAGGATTAGATATCTTCAAGGTGGTGCAGCTTGAGATGACCTCAACAGTCTCCATCAATTGGAAACTGTATCTAAATTCTGAGTAAAGGTTATTGATGATTTACTTTTTCTACTGTTTAATGGTGAAACTATCGCATAACTGTATTTATCTCCTTGAAAAAGGGGAACATCTAATGCCTAATTCTCTTTCTGTGTTAACAGCACGTGATGTCCATTGTCTANAAGCATTTGTNCCATGTTACTTTAGATACTTCTAATTCTTTATTACTACAATATTTCTATCTACAGAATTTATGGATTTTAATATGTTTTAATCACTTTAGTATTTCTATTTAATAATACTCAGATTTCTTCTCTCAGACCAGTGGGAGCCTCCTCCAGTTTCATTCTGAGTTGTATGGACATAGATATAGTTTAAAATCTTTTTTTTCATATATTAAGATTTTATGGTCACCTTCCCCCATCAGCTTTGGAGAAAATGCTGTTATTCATAGACTCACAATCTGAACACCAGATTGTGGCCACTACCCATCTAGCCAATGCTTCTAAGCCTTATTAGCACATAGAGGTTGTTTTAATGTTTATATTTTCCTATTCTGATTTATCTATTAATTCAAGAATTGGCTCTGTGTTCACATGTACACCACTTTGCTTATAAAACTCATTTCCTCCAGGAACTTATAGCTTATACTTCACNAGTTATTCTTGGGTACGATGAAACTCCTTGTATTTAGAAGACAGCACTGCAAACCATATTGCAATATTTTGTGCTAGCTTTTTTTAGGTTTAATATTTTATATATTGTATATGAATTGTCATTTTTTAGTTCAATTTCTTCTGAAAATAATTTTGAGGAAATATGCCTTTGTGCTGGAAAACACACAAAAGCTTTATAATGATGGCAACACATTAGTAAATCAGAACCCACTGGCTTATTAGTCACCATTTTTCTAATTAGGGTGTGAAATCTTAATGTTTTGGAGTCTGATTAACTGATATAGCTATGTCATGGTGCTCATACCAATTTCTGTTTTGACGGGCATTGCAATATAAAGAAAAAAAACAGCTAATAGACAAGATAAAAATAAAAGAAAAACAAGGAATCATTACCCCATTCAAACTTTGCTTAGCACCTGAGAAAACGTGACAGTGATGTTTCAGATTCATCAGTATCAAGTAAGATTACCAATTTTTANGTTAGCTTTTGTATAACTAATGGCAAGGGTGTGGGGTGCATGTGTACATAAAGCTGAGAGTGGATATCTGTACCAAAGAAGATGAAGCATTAAAGCAAATTATTCAGTGTATTGAGAAAAGTTAAAATAAACTATACCAGCATATACTTCAGATGTTTGCTGTAATTATTATTCATGATAAAAGTTTATTGAGTAGGTCTCCTCCTCTTCTCTCTCACACCCCAAATAAAGTTTTATGTAATTTTTAAGTAAAGACCCATTTGTATGTTAAGAGCACCTGTGGATATACTTATATGCATAAACTTTCATATTTGTATTCATAAAAGTATATGGAAAAATACATTAACATTACTGAAAAGTGGCTACCTCTCAAGAGCAATTCTAAGGAGGGAGAAAGTGTAAGACAAGAAGTTTACATATTATACTTTTTTCATTTTAGGTTTCAACTTTTTTATATCTATGTAACTTAAAAAATATATAAATTTTAAAAATAATTAATAAAGTTGAATTATTGTTGTGCTGGCTTTGACTATTAAAAACAATGTGAAAGGAGACACATAGAATGGATAATTGTATGAAATTATTCCAAGACGTATTTACATATGATCATTTTTCTACATTATCTCTTCTATTGGTGACATATGTTTCTGCCACTAGAGAACTATTTCTGTTTTAAAAATTCATTAAGATTCTATTTTTAGTTATGTGTATATGTGTGTGCCTGTGTGGCTGTTTGTGCACATGAGTGCAGTGACCATGGAGGCCAGAAGAGGGCAGTGGATCTCCTGGTGTTGGAGTTACAGAGATTCTGAGCTGCCTGATTTGGGTGCTAGGAACCAAACTAAGGTTCTCTGGAAGAGCACCAAGCATTCTTAATCCCTGAGCCAGCTCTTTCCAAAAAATTTTTTAAATGTTAATAACTTCCCTTCTTTTACAAGGGAAAAAATTTGAGATTAAAGCAAACCATGAAGTACAAATTTATTTCTTGCAAATGGTTCTGAAGCATCTATCTATTATCTGCATTCAAACTTGCCTAGCATGAATGTACTGTCCATTGTCATATTAATATTTCCCCCATCTCTCTTTGGGTGGAATGAGGCTGGATTTGTTCATGGATACACTATACCAACAATCAGTTGTTCTTAGAGGACTCAGTTGATCTTTCAGGTGTTTATTTGTAGTCCCCCCCACCCGGCAATATCTACACAATGAGCACTGAGTGAATTGCTTCTAAGCATCTTTGTGTGTGTGTGTGTGTGTGTGTGTGTGTGTGTGTGTACATGTTCATATGTATATGTGAGTGAATGCACATATGTGTGCTTGTGTGTGTAAAGGTTGCGGATCAATGCTGGGTGTCTTGCTCAATCACTCTCCACCTTATCTTTTGAGAAAAGATCTCTCACTGAACCCGTAGCCCCTCAGCAAACCATGGGAATGTCTTTTCTCTGCTTTCCCACACTGAGATTATAGGTACATGCCCTATCATCTGGCTTTTTACTGGGGATCTGAANTCAGATCCTCATGCTTGCACACTAAACACTTTATTGACTGAACCATCTTATGTCTCAACCATCCCAGGCCCCATCCCCTAAGCATCTTTTGGACTTTGGTGTCCAATAGCAGCTTGCTCCAAGCAGTGGCTGAGGACATTCATGTCTTCTCTGCTTATCACTCCACCTTCTATGTTGGTTAAAGAATGTCTTGTTGCATCAATCCCATGGAAACTATTATAAAAATCCAGCTTTAATGCAACTCTCCAAACTTAATGAATCTCCAATTTTGAGTTCCACTTATATCCTTTGGAACTGTGCCTGTAAATCCTGATGTGATAAATGAAATGGGAGAAGTCTGGGATANTAGATGGCTTTGTGAGAGGAGGAGCTGCCTGCACACAGAGGAAACACTGAACCTAAGGCAGAAATCCTCTCATAGATCTCCAAGTCTATCTTGTCAGAATGTATCCATGGAGTCCTCTTTTCCTACCTGTGAAGTGAAGTCAGTGGTATTAGGTTGCCACAGGTCANCTAATGGGAAGGGAGAATGAGCACCATATTTGCTTAAAGACAAAGTTTACTAAGTAGTCATATTATTATCAATATGTTATGTCTAGTGTGCAATAGTGTTTCTTAAAGGCTAGCGGCTTNGTTAATAAGTGTACTCAATTCAGCAATGTGCTCAGAGGCAAAAATTGATGATTCAGTAACATTGGAATTGACAATAGTAATCATTATTATTAACTAAGGACTTACTATGTCTTAGGCACTTTTTAAGCACTTCTCCTATGTTGGTTTTTAATATGTAAAACAGTCCTGTGAAGTATGTACTATTATCCTAAACGTAAGAAAGCTGAGGCACCAAAGAACTAATAAGACACAGGCAGTAAACATGGCAACTGGACAGAAAACTCTTGAAGTTTCACTCTGAAGTAGAATATAAAATGGAGCCATGACTAAAAAGGAATAGGCTCAAGGGAGGATTGTTTGAGGAGTGAGCTCCTGGAATAAGTTTGTATTTTAATGAGGATGATTCAATAGAAAGGGAGTATTGAAGACACAAAGAAGAAAGCTGAGTCTCTTCAGGAATGAGAATTGCTGTGGGAGGGAATGGTGGCATTCAGCTAAGTAGCTGGCTAAATGCACGTTCTTACCTCTTTATCCATTTTTGTGCCTCTGATTACTTATCTGAGAAAGCAAGCTGGGCTATTAATAATTACTAATCCTTTTCAAAATTAAGATTTGATGGATATCTGATTACTTGGCAATTCTACACTGTAATACAATTTTAAANTTTACCAGCCTTAGGAAGAGTTTACTGTAATCCTAGAATTTTTCTTATTTTTTTCCGGGGGGGGTCACTTGGTTTTCATAATAGAAGAACTCTTGATAATAAAAATGTTCAACCTGTTTAAAAATGTTTAATTTTGGTTGATTCTTCAGTGTTTAATTGCTTATTATTTTGAAACACAAAATCACCTCAAAGGCTTACCAACTCATGAGTTGGTAATTAATAGGTTCTTGCTCTAATGATAACACTGAATTACCTGACGACATGCATTTTAGTCCATGGCTTTTTTGTTTGTTTGTTTAAGATTTATTTATTTATTTTATGTGTATGGTGCTCTATCTGCATGTACAACTTTATGCCAGAAGAGGGCATCAGATCCCATTATAGACGGTTGTGAGCCACCATGTGGTTGCTGGGAGTTGAACTCAGGACCTCTGGAAGAGCAGCCAGTGCCCTTAACCTCTGAGCCATTTCTCCAGGCCCCCAGNGGCTTGTTTTCAACCACCTTTCAGTTTACTAACAATTATCCTTCTCTTGAATAAAAATCACTTTTCCTGTGACGAGGGAGATGGCTCCATAAATAAAGTGCTTGTTGTGTAAACTTGAGGACCCCAAATTCATTTCTACCATACCTACATAAAAGCTAGGACAGCAACCTACCTGTAACCCCTAGCACTGGGGAGGCAGAGATGGAAGCTAGCTAGTTAGACCAGCCAAATAGGTTCATCAAGTAGATGAGCCTTGGATTGAGCTTGAGACTATGCCTTGGTAAATAAAGTGGATAGAAATCAAGAGAGACCCTCAACATCAACTTCTAACCTCCACAAGCCTATGTACAAACACACCCACAACATACACACACACACACACACACACACACACACACACACACGTGGGCAAGCATATACACAAGTATGTATACACACACGCATGCCACACACACAGAAAAAAAGTCATTTTTTTCCCTCGTTTTGGTTACATTCGAGGAAGTCATGTTTTCTAGTTACATACATAACACAGAATATTTTTAAATCTACCAGGATCTTGAAACTGTGTGATCTCTTNATTGTGTCTACCATTTATTATTCAATAAATATTTATTGATCACTTTCTCTTCCATCTATTCTAAGAACTTTGGGGAGGGGGTTAGAAAATGAGTCATACATAAATTAGCACTTAAAATGTTTACAGCATTGACAATGGGAGAAGTTGTGGACATCTTCCCCTCCTAGCCCTTCCTCGAGTGAACTCCAAAGGCAATTATAAATATTTAATGCAACAGGGTTATTTGAAATAGACTGTTTACTCTGAATTTAGTCTGTGGTCCTGGATTCAGTGTTTCCTAGACTGACATAAAATCATAATGAAAGAGTGAGAAGCGGTCTGAAGAGTCTACACTTCATTTAATACAATACTAATGATAAATTCATTTTCATTTCCCCCTTAAAACAGATTTCTCATTAATCTTCAGAGCACTGCTGTGAATAGCAAGAAGGGAGGTGGTACTNGATTTTTCTCTCTTTAATTAGCTTTTTCTGCTGGAGCTAGAGGGGTTGAAAATGTCAAGTTACCCTGTAAATATTTTTCCTTAAACATTTTCCTTGAACTTCCAAGTGGCCTCAACATTATCACAAAGAGTTTTCTTAAGTGACATTTAATATTCAATTATAGCAAAGTGTGTCACTTTAGTTTCTAGCCTCCATCCCCTTAAAAAAAAAAAAGTCCTGGACTACAGTAAGAAAATACATAGAAGCTTCAAAGCATTAACACTGTTACATAAGTTTGTTATGAGCTCTGGGCCCCTGTATTTTCACCCTCCCTCCCCGTGATTCAAATCTTCAGTTTTGAACAGACAAGAGAACTAGAAAATAGGAGCTACTACTTTCCTTTTTGAAACCAGTAATTCACTTGCATTGTGTATNGACCAAAAGGAGCGTGTGATGAGTCACCACAATGAGCAGAAGAAATAATCACTAGACAGTACATTTATTGTTAACACATTAAGTGCTCTGGGTTCCTTCTTTGTATAACCAATCTTATTTAAATTAATCATAATGGTCTTTAAACTTTTTTTCCTCTGAAAAGAAATCCCTGAAGGATATTTATAATCATTCTCGGTATAAGGTAAACTCTTCAGTTGCTAGGAAACATACGTGCTGAATTTGTTTCTCCACAGATAAGTAAAATGCTCCTTCCTGTGCTATTATTCTGTGGGTAAATTAATGCTTATCTAGGGCGCGTTCAAAANAGAAGATAACACACCAGCCAGCAGAAGCCTAATGTCAAGGAAAGCAAAACCTGGGTTAGACCTGTCTATAACCTGCAAAAGTGCTGGCCAGAACNACCCACTGGAGGGTAGCTATAATGACACACNCCTGAGAAGTGAAACTGACNTCTCACTCCAAAATTATTCTTTCAATAAAGAGTGGAACCTTGAGCCAGGTACAGAGTTCTTCTGTGTGTGGACCATGTGAAATTGCAGGTCCCATTCCATGAAGTTAACTCAAGGGCCAGTAACAGTTCCCTTACTCCTCTAGATCCAGTGTTGCTCATGTCTCAGTCTGCGGGTCAAAGACTATTTCTTTTGTGAAGCTGGCACACACCAAGAATTTTACCTGTTAGCACAAAAATTGGCCCCAGCACACAGGAGGTACTCAGGGTAAATCCTCAACCCTCAATGCCTTCTCTATCTTGGGAAACATGGGAATGTTCTCTCTACTATGTCAGGAAACTTCCTTTCTTATGCTGAATTAGAGTTGTTTTTTTTTCTCTTATAGTGTCTTACATTTTGCCTGATCCAAATAAATGAGCCCCTTAAAAGTAGTCCACGTCTAAGCATTATGAGACACTGTGCCAATCACAAGTGAGTAGAACCAAAAGAATGATGTTTGCATAGTCATNCATAAAAACTAACTAGGAATAATAAGGACAAAGAAATACATCATTGTCGAGTCTGNAACTATTAAGTAATTTCATATGTGCTATCAAAAACTTACCTTTGCCTTATTTTATCAAAGTATTACAATTGGATATGATTAATTTTAAACTTCAACTTCAGTCAGGGTACTTCCTACAGTATGTCCTATAGAATATGGATACATACTATATAATTTCTCTAATCAAATAAGTTTTAAAGATCTGTTTATTTTATGTGTACGTGTGTGTGTGTGTGTGTGTGTGTG
>LZPO01008364.1:0-27064 GCA_001675575.1 Neotoma lepida | reverse complement strand
ATGTATGGGTACCACATGAGTGCTGGTACCCTCAATGGCCAGAAGAGGGTGTTTTACTGGTGGTTGTGGGCTGCCTGACATGAGTATTGGGAGTCAGACACAGGTCCTTTGCAAGACTGATAAATGCTCTTAACCACTGAGCCATCTAGTCAGCCCCTATAATGAAATATTTCAGATATAATTAGTGTATCAGCTGTTGCTAAGAATAAAATACTAGGAGAACAATTTAAAGGCTTTGGGGGCAGTGAGCCATTGTGTCTGGGTCCCATGTACTTGAGCAGAAGACTATAGCAGTGGGAGAATATGGAGAAGGCTGTTTCCCTCATGGTGGACAGGAAGCAAAATGAACAAAGAAGGGACTGAAGACCAAGTGTAACCTTCAAAGGTATGACTTACTTGTTCCAACTGGACCTCACCCCCTCAAGTTTCAGAGTCTTCCAAAATAGTTCCTTAACTGGCAACCAAATGTTCAACACGTAAGCTTCTGGGGGACATTTCATGTCCAAACTGTAACACCTTGAGAGATATTGCCACAGCAAACACTGTTGATCTTAGTGGCCTTTTCTGTTTCTTCTCTACTGTGTCGGGCCTGGCTCGCATTATTACCCACCTGAGACACTGGCCTTCTCTACTGTAGCTGTTCCCATTTTCCTCTGATAGTTTTGGTCCAGCTGTACTCTCCAGGTGCATCTAATACAGTTCTGACATTCATTATCTCACCACGGGAAGCTCTCCAATTTTGCCTTCCAAGACATTTGGCCATGTCTATAGAAANCATTGTGTTTCAGGACTCAGGAAGGAGACAGAAGAGTTTTTGATGTCTCATAGATAGTGGCCAGGGATGCTAACCATCCTCAAATATGCAACAAAANCTCTACCAGCAGAAAATAGAAGTGGTATATGTTAGACAATGCATATGAGTAAATTGGAACTTTGCACAGATTTTCTACTTTATGCTTAAGGAATTTCATAGCCTGGGATGTAACATTCACAATCCCATATTAGCTCTCCTTGCAAGGTTGTCCTTTCAGCATCTCTTTCTGTATATAGGATATATGTCAATCAAACCAGGGACTTAGCTTTCCTCCAAGCATAGTTTAACTTTCTTACCTCTTCTTCCTCCGTGCTGCCTCTTTACCTTGGCATCATTCTCTATATCTTCTGGTACCCTCTATTTCAGCTAAAATGTCACCCCTTATAGGAAGTTGTTCTTGATTTTCTTCTTCCCACTCTTTCAGATGGAAGTAACTGGTCTGGTGTCTGGACCCCACCATATCGCTATACTTCTCTCCTTGTCTTCTGCATATGACTGACACACAATTTTCACAGCTCTTACTTGTTCTAATAAACAATAAATTCTTGAAAGATGGAGACCATCATTAAAACCAGCAACAACTCTGTGACCTGTAAAGCTTTTAGTAAATGTGGTCAATAAATATTTAGATTGAATTAAATTTTTGGTTTTTAATAGTGATTTCTAAACTAGACCTTCTAATTGGTTTTAAACTCAACTATATATTTAACAGTAATTGAATTCCTGCTGTTAATAATGAAGTGATTTTAAGAGTTATCCCCTCATAGAAAGAAAGTGTCCATGCTTAATAGAAAACTGGCCACAACCAATCTGCAACAAATGAACTATATTAGGTATGAACTGTTGTAGCTCCTTTGTTATTTAACAAAAGGATTCTGATTTTATACAGCACAAATAAATGTGTTTATCATGCTGGGTTAAGGGCGTTCATACTAGTGTTGGTTAAGTGTGGTTTTTTTAAAATAATTTTTATTATTTTGTGTGTATTTGTATTTTGCCTGCGTGTATGTGCAGGTACCACATGTATGTCTGGTGCCCACAGAGCCAGAAGGAAGCATCAGATTCCCTGGAACATGAGTTAAAGAACAGTGAGGCATCACATGGGTACTGGGAACCCAAACCCAGGCCTTTGGAAGAGCAGCTAGTGCTCTTAATTGCTGAGCCATCTCTCCAGCCCTACATGAAGTGGTTTTTATAGCGATAAAAGAAAACCCAATGCAAACTTATTTTTTAATAGGTAGGTTGGCTCAGATAGGAGAGTCATAGGTAGTAGTGTAGCCATTCAGTAGCTCCAGGCCTGTGGTCTGGGATCCTATTGGCTTTAACCTCCTCCCCACTCAGGCTCCAGATCTGTGAAAGCAGAATCCAGAACAAGGTGGGGAAAGTGCAGGAAGAATCTTCCCAGAAGACCCAGATGAAGCAATCTCCTCTTAGTCGTCCTGCTGTTGTTGCTGCCGTTTACTTTTTGTCAATTTTGTTTTTATTTTTATTTTCAAAATTAATTTTAATCATCTTTTACATTTTTAACAAGAGAGGCTGGAAAGGTGGCTCAGCAGTTAAGAGCACTGACTGCTCTTCCAGAGGACCTGGGTTCAATTCCTAGCACCCCCATGGTGGCTCACAACTGAATATAACTCTGGTTCCAGGGAACCTGGCACCCTCACACAGACATGCATGCAGGCACAACACCAATGCACAAATAAAAATAAATAAATCTTTAAAATAAATAAACAAAATTTTAGTAAGGAAATAAGGAATTTTTGTGGCATTTACATCCATCTCATATGCTACTATACTTTGCTCATTTTTACTCCTTAATTCTGTTTTTAATATTATAATAATTATATATATATACATTTATGAGTTATAATAATAATTTGATATGTGTATTTATTGTGAGATAATTTAATAAACCTAAGTCAGATGTGAAATACCTCATCTACTTTTTTATGGTGAAAACACCTAAACTCTAGTTTTTCATCAACTTTGTAACGTCTGTTATGTTGTAGTTAGTCACCATGTGGTCCAGATTATTGACTGCCTTTCCTGGTTGAAACATTGACTCATTTGACCAACATCTACTCCCTCTTTGCTTCCCCTCATCCCCTAGCAAACTCCATTGTTCTCTCTGACCAAGTCTGATCTTTTTCAATTTCAAGTTTAAGTGAGATCATGCAGCATTTGACTCTCTGCAGCAACCCCCCCCCCGTCATTTCCTGTAGCATAAACTCATACATGTTATCACAAAGGATAGGATTTCTTTCTTTGGAAAGCTGAAAGAAGCCAATGGAGTACATGAATACTCTCCTGCTGGGTGCACATCCACTTGTTAAAAGCAATACCAGAGCCTTTGAGTGAGCCTTTCACTCTTCAGCAAAGATATTCTTTCAGTGCAGTTCAGAGTTTCTGTCCTTTTCCTTCCATCACAGATACTTGTTAGACTCTATCCAAGTGTGTAAAGCTCAACTAAAGATGACACTGCTAATGGTGCACATGACTTATTGTAACCATGAGATGAAATGCTGGGCCACATGCCCAGGATCTAAACTAAATCAAAGAAGGCTTAATTGAAATTAGGCAAGGAGCCTAGAAGAACTTCACTTTGTTCAATCCCAAGTTTTCAATTCCATTGGAATCCTATTTTATAAAAATCTATTATTTAGAGGGAAGACAGTTGGGATGCNTGCTGTTGAGCACACAAAAGAATTGACCAGAAGGCAGCAGGTAGGGGTGGGGGGTATCTGTGTCCAGCATGAGAAGGACACTTGTTAACCAGTGCCTGCTGGATACTTTGAATATTAGACAATGTTTGCAATGCTGGAGTTGAGCACAAAGAGACCAGGAAATCATTCAGCACATTCGAAATCTTCAGAACACGGTCCCTCGTGACTCCCCATATGCCAAAATTCTGATCTCAGTTTAGAATCTAAAAAAACGATGTACTTTTAAGCCCTGGATGACTCTGAATCTTCAAAGAAGGAATACTAATAAGTAGTTCTTGTTCTCACTCCTGCTTATTCTCTTATTCTGAAGGGAAGCTGGAATAACAAATGAGTAGTTTCAGCTCCTTAGTGATAAGTACTGTGAAGCACTCTGCTTTTGTTATTCCCTCCTGTTTGCTAAAGACATCAGTACCCTAACCTTTGGACAATGAGTGACTGGGTATTACAGGAGGATTTGGAAAAGCAAGTTCAAATCATGAAATATAGAGGATAATGGACAGATATTAAGTAGGAAGGAATAAATACTGCTTAATTCCACTTGTAATTCTGTTTACATTTTTTGAGTGTTGTGGGGTTTGAAGGCTTACGTGATTTGCCTTTTAAGATCAGGTATGAATATATTCAATTGTTAGAGAAAGGAGTCTCGACTATTATAAAACATAGGTAAAACATTAGCATAGAGATATAAAAATGACTGCAGCTACTATACCCACTTTAAACTCGAATATATTATCATTATAATGGATTAAAACATTTCAGCCACAGGTTTTATTCTGAAAACCAGAATTATAATAAGATTGAACTAAATATACTTGTGTCTTTCCCCAGTCAGAAACAACAAAGTTGAACCAGTGGGATAGCTCAGCAGGTAAATGTGCCCACTCTGCAAGCCTGGCTACCTGAGGTCAAACCTTGGAACCTCCATAAATGTGGAAGGTGACAAGTTGTTTTTACTAGGCAATATTGTTTCCTTCTCAGGTTTCTGAAGGAGTTGAAGATTAGATAGTTATAGTTTTTCTTAAGAAATGATGTATTAATTGCTTGTATATATTGTATATAGTTTATCTTATATTGTAATTTTTTTATTTTTTATTTTTTTNTTTNNNNAAAAAGGGGAAATGTGGTGATATTTTATTTGTCTTCCCTAATAAAATTTATCTGAGGGTCAGAGGAAAAACGGGGCTGCCAGCCACTAATAGAAAACAATAGCCATGCAAGTTAGCACACGCCCTTAATCCATTTGGTTCTCTGTGACTCCAAGGTCACATGGGGAACTAGCAGTAGGAGGTGGTGGCACACGCCTTTAATCCCAGCATCAACCTTAGAGTTCTGAAGATCCATGCAGACAAGACAGAAAGTGATGTAGCTTGGAAGGATGGGAAATTAGTTAGCAGATGGACAGGTATAAAAAGCCAGGTTAGACCAGAAGGCTCGCTCTTTCCTCCACTTCAATCCAGCGTTGGTGAGTGGTGGCTTGCTCCTAATTCCTCTGATCTCTGTCAGATTTTCACCCTTATTTCTTGTTCCGCGTGTTTATTAAAAAGAGTGGTTAGAAGTTCTTCTTACAACAAGTAACTCCACAAAGTTGTCCACTGACCTCAACACAATAGTGCAAACACACCACTAATAAATTAACCATTCGAAAGGAGAAATACCAACATACAGTGGTTTTGTTTTATTGAGGCAGGTTTTCTCTCTGTACCTCTAGCTTTAACCACTCTTGCCCATGCACTTTGAAGTTGCCTCTATTATGTGCACATCCATTCACCAAGCTTTGTATTGAGGGGCTGTAATGTATATGCAGAATATACACAAAGCTAAACAGACAAACTTGATCTCTGTATTTCCAGAGTTTATGACATTGGGCTGGCATGACAGGGGCTTCTCAGAAAGGAATATGTTACATGAAACAGATTATCTCATTTGTAAGAAATGAATTCAAACTGTCAGCCTTGTCTTAGCCGAAAGTCTAGTCTCCCAATACATAAATATATGCTTCTGTCCTTTTTTTCCTTAATCCCACTCCTCAACTCTTCCTCTAGCATAATTTCAGTGCATCGTGCCCTGTTCCAAATCTTCAATGGTTCTTGAGTGACTTCAGGGTGTTATTCATGCTCCTTATTGACAGTATTCAATGTCTTCTACAATTTGGCCTTTGGTGACTTTTTCCAGCTAATTCATTCACCATCACGTCTTAAACTCCTGTGCAATTGGGTCAGTAGTGCAGGATAGGCAGGTTCAAAGAGGACAGAATCTGAAGATTGGCATCTCTGAATCCTGGTCTTACTTCTAATCTCTATCTATCTATCTATCTATCTATCTATCTATCTATCTATCTATCTATCTGCATGTCTGTATATCTCCATATCTATAAAAAAGAGATAGTAATAACTCCTATAGCTTTGGAGGCACAAAGGCCCCTTGGCCCACAGAGTACTTAGGAACCAGAAATGTCAATGTTCCATTGACCTCTTCTCAATGGAAGAAATAAAATACCTGTTTTCCTACCCAGAAGACTGGGAGTAGATTTTGTTAAGGACCTGGTGACCTTTTTGCTATCTGTAAACGCAAACCTCACTCAGCTTTTGCTATAGAGGCAGAACTCATCCAAATTCCCCAAAATGATTATCCCAGATTTGTCCCTCCCTAAATGGTTACCCATCCTTAGGGGAGATGTCACATGTACTTTACGGCCTGCTATCTCTGATAGGTAAGAGACCACACTAGATTCTAGGTCTTTTAGCTATAGAACCCACCCTCATGGTTACATGTACTGTGTAAAGGAGTCTCTATGTAGTCACACCTTAAGCTTTCTTTACTGTGTACCTGGAATTGGGCTGACTGGACTGATTGTTGCCTCGAAACTTTTCCCCAGATTGTACTGTGTTTTAAATATGCTGACAATGAACCACCGGGCATTAGACTTCCCAAAGTCTGGTCCAGGTTGACAAAGTCAATCTGAACTGGGTTTTCATTCTCACTTCCCAGTTTGGATACCTTTAGGGACCCCCTCACTGTAACATAAAAAATGTGTTAATATATTTAAACATTTAGAAAAGAGCTAAAGGGCTGCAGAAATGACTCATGTGTTAAGGGCATATACTGCTTTTTGAGTTGACCCAAATTCAAGTGCTGGTACCCACGACAGGTGGCTCACAACTGCCTGAAGCTCTAGCTCCAGGGAATCCAATGTCCTTTTTTGGACTTTGTGGGCACCCATACTCACAGGTGCACATACTCACATGCACACACACACACACACACACACACACACACACACATCTGTGTGAGTCTAAGGCCATCCTGGTCTATGTAGTGTTTGGCAGGAGGGATGTCTCTACAAAGACTATGGTCAGCAGAGTGTGAATCCGTCAGAGGCAAAAAGAAAGTCCAGTCCAAAATGACTCAGTAGCCAGTGTTGTTTCAAACTTGGAGAGTCTGGCATCAGGTAGTTTATTTTAGGCATATTTGAGCACAGCACACTTTGGAATAAGATTCCTGGTGATAATTAACTCAATCCCACGTGGACAACAAAGCTTAAGACATGACTACATCAAAACTTCTGTAAAGTACATGTGACATCTTCTATGAAGATGAGTTCTATACATTAACTGAGAAAANAGGCTTAAGGTAAACAAAGCTCATGATAAGGGTCTGGGAAAAGCCTGTGTGGCCTGGCNGTACAGATAGGGCTGAAGTCACCAGGTTATTAACCACCTTGATCTCTGCCTTCTGGGCAGAAAACAGGTTATACATCTCTCCCTTTGAAGAGACAACCCTGGGTGTTTAACATTCCTGGTTTCCCTAGTGCTTATCTGTGAGCACAAGGACTTAACATGCCTCCGACAACACAGTGAGTTCCAGATCAGCCAAAGATACAGAGTGAGCGAGACCCTGTTTCGAAAAAGAAAACTAATTTGAGAAAAGAATTGAACATATTTGAAGTACTCAATGATGCCTTCAATCATTTTTCCCTTAAGCTTTGCTTGTATTGTGTCCTCTACTTAAGATGCTCAATTTGTTCCTTTATTTCCATTGTTTTATGTCTATGTCCAAATTTGCCTATTTTTTTGTGTTTTAGGGTTTTGATGTTGTTGTTGTTATCATGAGAAGAAATGGGTTTCATTGTGATATTTTCACATGTTCTCTCTTTTTGCTCCCTTCCCTCCCATCCATCCTCTGTCCCTCTTGNTGGTTTCTTTCTTCTCCGCACATAGTTCCTCCTTTCATGANTCATTATCCTGTCTCCTTCATCTTCCCCCAACCCCCATTAGAGCTACTCCTCCCCATTCTTCACCATATCACTTCTACTTTCATGTGATGTATTTATCACATTTTCTTTCATATGTGGATTTTATATAGACATCTGCATGTATATATATATATATACATATAAACTTGACCTACTTAGTTTAGCACAATGATCTTCAATTCCATCCATTTTCCAAAGCATGTCATAATTTCTTTCTTCTTTAAAGATGAGCACAACTCGTCCATTGTACGTATGTACCACAGGTTTATTCATTCNTCTGTTGATAGACATGTAGTCTGATTCCCTGTCTTAGCTATTGTGAATTGTGCAGTAAAAGCGTGAATGTGCAGGNGTATCTGTGATATGCTGACTTAAAGTCCTTCAGTTCTATATACAGCAGCCGTATGTCTGGGTCATACAGTGATTCTACTTTAAGTTGTTTGAAGCACTTTCAGACTGATTTCCATTATGGCTGCATAGGATTACATTCTCCCCAGCAGTCTGTAAGGGATTCTCTTTCCTCATATCCTCACCAATCTTTCTCGTCCTTTGTCACTTTGATTTTAGTCATTCTGGCTGGCGTGAGATGTAATGTCAAATCAGTTTGTGGATGCTGAGCACTTTTTCAAATATGCGTCACCCCTCTGCATTTCTTCCTTTGAGAACTGTCTATTCCATTTGTTATCCCATTTGTTGATTGGCTGGATTTTTATTTATTTATTTATTTTTGGCATTCAATTTTTAGAGTACTTCATAGATTCTAGATATAGCACCTGTCAAATGTATACTTGGCAGGGATTTTTTTCTTATTCTTTAGGGTCTCTTGACTCTGGTGTCTGTTTCCTTTGGCATGTGGAAACTTTTTACATTGATGAATCCTATTTGTGAATGCTTGGGATTGTTTCCTGTGTTGTTTGGGGTCCTTTTCATAAAGTCCTTGCCTATACTTTGGTCTTACAGATGTTGACCTGTTTTCCTCTAGGACTTTCAGAGTTTTAGGTCTACCATTAAGGTCTTTGACCCATTTTTATTTTTTTACTTTTTCAGGATGAAAGATATATATCTAGTTTCAGTTGATATGTGAAAATCCAGTTTTCACAACATCATTTGTTGAAGAGACTGTCTATTCTCCAATACATGTTTTTGACACATTTCAAAGATTAGGTGACTGTCATTGTGTGGATTTATTTCTGGGTCCTCTATTCTATTCCATTGGTCTGTATGTCTGTTTTCATGGTGTAAGTACCCTCTCTATCAATCTAGCTGAAACCTATACTTTTTTTTATTAATTCTTTGAGAATGGCATACAGTGAACTATAATCATATCCAACCCCCTTCCCCAAGTCTTCCTAGATCCACTTCTACCTACCCTTCCTAATTCTCTCTCTCTCTCTCTCTCTCTCTCTCTCTCTCTCTCATGCAGTTTGTACTGACCAACAACTGCTCTCTAGTGTGGGATTTGCCTTAGTGTNTAGTTGATAGACCAGGGGTCATACCCTTAAAGATAACTGACTCTCTATCTCCCAGCAGCTATCAAATGCCATTAGCTCCTCAGCTAGGATGTTGTGCCCAAATGCCCTCCTCCATGCTATTATTTTGTCTGGCTTGAGGTTNAACAGATCTTGTGCATACAGTTGCAATCTCTGTAAGTTCAAAATTTTTTTAATTATTTCTTTTATTTTCTTTAAATTATACTTANATCATTTCTCCCTTCTCTTTTGCCCCTCCAAACCCTCTCATACACTCCTGCTTGCTNTTTAAAATCTGTGGCCNCTTTTCTCATTAATTGTTGTTACACATATTTGTGTGTATGTATGTACTCCTAAATACATAAATACAANGTGCTCAGTATGTATAAAGTTATTTGTACATGTTTTCAGGGCTGACCATTTGGTATTCGNTAATCAATAAATGTGTTCTTCCCTGGATGACTATTTTCGACTCTCAGCATTTTTTTTTTAATGATCTTTCTATATAGCCCTGATTGTCCTGGAACTTCTTACTTTCAATATAGACTAGGCTGGCCTTGAACTCACAAAGATCTGCCTGCCTCTGCCTCCCCAGTGTTGAGATTAAAGGTATACAACACTAAGCCTGGCTACCTATAACTCTTTGTGTAGGGCTGAAGCCTTGTGAGCTTCCCCACCCCACCCCACCCACCCCTGTCCACATTAGCATGTCTATTGGTATATTTTTTATGCCTTTATCCTTAACCACTCAGCTACATTTTCTCTGCCACAATGTAAAAAAAAACTCATGATAAAACTAATTTTGTTTTCAAGGAACTAATATAAGCAGAGATACAGAAATTTGTGGTTCCTTGAATGGAAAACAGTAAGTGAAAGATTAAATGTAAATGGCAAAATTTCAGACTCCAAGCATTCATCTCAATAATAATAAGAATAGAAGAATCAGCTAGTCCTTGTGCCTGGGATCAGAGAGTCATTCACGAGGTCTTGTTGTAAAATGCTGGTAGGATTCTTTATTTTGTGATCAAAGACGTTTAAATGTCTTTCTTTAACCTTGAGAATTATGGCCCATTCCTCAAATGCTCAGCATACCTGTAAGTAGTTAATGGAGCGGAACGGTTTTGATTCATTGAGAGGTGGCTGGTGAAGAAATGTTCAGGCGTGAGATTCAAGCAATATTGGAAACCATTTTTAAACAGGCTTTCAACAGGCAATAAAGTGGAGACTCCCTGATGCGATTCAGCAGAAGCAATGGGCCTCTTTTGTCAGGGAATTATCATTGCTCTCAATGCCCAAAGCATTCAGGGTACTACTACTGGGCATCAGTGACAAGCAAGAAATGGTTTTTGTTTGTTTATTTGTTTGTTTGTTTTAAGAAGGAAAACATGGAAGTAATCCTAAATACACTTCTTGATCACAAAGCCAGGAATCAGCTTGAAGTTACTCATCAAAAATGAATGGGTGGAATACACACTGATAGAATCAGCACCAGGTTACATTAGGACTGGGAACAAACCAGAAACAAAAGAAAAATATGAGAGCTTTGGAAACATGAAGTGTGGGTTTGTCTGTTACGATTTGTCATTGATATGGAGTGCAATTAATTATATCCACTGTTTCTTTCATCTTTGTATTACTGGATGGAGATTTTTAGCTAGAAGGTACTGGCTCTTTTTGCCAAGTAGGCTTGTGTTCATTCCCTATCTTCGTTGCCATTCTTTCTCTGCTGGCAGAGGAGAATCTGGCTCTTCTGCCATCCGAGACAGAAGACAACCACATCAGTTAGCATAGAGCTGTTTATCTCAGCAAGGTCCAGGAAATTGCCCTCCAAGCTCTGGGAATGTGATAACGGGTGCAGGCACAAAATGATAAATATTAACCCCAGATCCTGAGGGCCAGGTGTCCTCCCAGCACCAGGTCCCGAATTACACAGAACATTATTGTAAACCCAAATCAAGGATGAATTAAGGCCAGTACTTTAAAAGCAGTGTTGTGTATATGAGCTCCTGTAATTCATTCTTTATCTACAAGCATAACCAAAGCAGACACATGAACCCTAGCTAAAGGACAGAGGACAAAGCTAAATCACACAAATATGAGGTCCCACTTTCCTCATTGATTTCTCCTAATTCCTGGAGGTTTCAACTTTCAGGTTTTTATCTTATAGTTTCCAGAAAATAGTGCATTCTTGAAATATTAACAGAAGAATTCTCACTTTTCTGTCTCCCTGGATAGATTTCCTTTCTACCTGCCAAATATAAACTGCTTACTTTTTGTTCAGATCTATCTTATTTTTGAAAAATGTGTATATGCTGTCTGCCCTCGTCCCATGTTTCTCAACAAAGTACCAGGTAAGAATAGGATGTCAGAAAGAAGTAAATAAAAATGACTAATATAAAAGATTGAGGCAGAGGTTGATGTAGAATTGGTGGAGAGATATTTAGATAGCTCACTCTTAGAGACTCCCTGACTTGCCTGAAGCCCCTCAAAGTTGATGGCCTCTCAAAATATTATGGCTTCAAAATTCATTTAATCAAATTTCCTACAGACATTTATCTCTTGGTACTGTGGGATTGGCAAATGATAGGTGTCACGGGAAAAAGGAAAGAATAACACTATTCTACCTCTTAAGGATTTAAGCTGTGTTGCAAAACTACAACTTCCTGGCATACAATAGATCTGTGTAAAATGTTCAGAGATTTTTTTATAACAGACAGAGGCTGTGAGAGTCTCAGAAAAAAAAGAAGAGGTCAGTGACCTAAGATCATTTAGAAAGCTTCCTGGAAGAGAGTGGACTGGANTGGATCCTAAATAATAGATGGGGTTTGAAAGACAGAGAGAAAGAGGAAAGAGAGTGTCTTAAGCAAATGGAGAGACTCTCTGGCTTGGAAAATCTGTCCTGTCTGCCTCCATAAACATGAGAATGCACCAAAGTTAGCACTTCAAACACATTCACTGCTGGCCTGTGAATCCCAAGCCTGCCAAACAATGCAGCATGGGTGACACTTCAAAACACAGATGTATTTAGTCAGGGTTCTCTAGAGTAGCAGAACATATAGAAAGAGTGTGTGTGTGCGCATGTGTGGAGGGGATTTATTAGAATGACTTGCAGGCTATCGTCCACCTGATCTAACAGTGTCTGGCTGTGAACAGAAAGTCCAAGAATCCAGAAGTTGCTCAGTCCAAGAGGCTGGATCCAGTGTCAGCAGACACTGGAATCCCAAAGAAGTGGGCTCTAATGCCAGTGAAGGAATGGACTTGCTAGCAAGGCAAGAGCCAAGCAGGCAGAGCAAAAGCTTCCTTCTTCCGTATTCTCACATAGGCTTCCAGCAGAAGCTGTGGCCCAGATTAAAGGTGTGTCTTTCCACCTCAAGATCCAGATCAAAAGCATGTGTCTTCCCGCCTCAAAGATCCATATCAAAGGTTTAGACTAGAAGGGGATTTAGCTACTTCAAAACCACTTCAAAAATCTCTCACAGGTGTGCCCTTCAGTTCTGGATTGTGGTTCATTCCAGATGTAGGCCAAGAGTAGCTATCACAGCAGATGATGCTTAATTGGGAGCCATTCTTTCTATAATTCTTGATAGTCTCATTGTTTTATGTTGATCATAAAACCACTGAAATTTGTATCATTTTTTAAATGATGTTAGACAAAATTATAGGATGATACTGGTGATTCATATGCTTACTAAGTTCTTTAAAGCTCAGGATATTGTGTTTAGGCCAATTCTATTTGGCACATCTCAGCACCACTACTCTTTCTTTGATACAAAAGGAAATTTCTCAGAAAGATAAAAATAAACGAAACACTAGTGTAACACGAATTTTAAAAGGTCTTATTAATAAAAAAAAAAAACCCAAAGCCAGATATTGAGGTAAATTCTGAAAGATCAGAGAGACAGAACAAGCCACAGCCAACCTCACTTCGCCAACTCCTCAGCTGATCTTGTTTCCTCAGACTGAAGGCCTCTGAGTTCTCACCCGAATGGATCTCAGCTAAACTGCTGCTAAAAAGCCTCTAGTTCCTGGTCCTCATGCCTTATATACCTTTCTGCTTCCTGCCTTCACTTCCTGGGATTAAAGGCATGTGTCCTTCCCAAGCAAAGACATGGATCTCAAGTCTTGGGATTAAAGGTGTGTACCACCATGCCTGGCTCTGTTCCCAGAGTGGCCTTGAACTCACAGAGATCCAGATGGATCTCTGCCTCTCAAGGGACAGGATTAAAGGCATGTGTGCTGCCAAATTCTGGCCTCTATGTCTAATCTAGTGGCTGTTCTCTTCTCTGACCCAGGAAAGCTTTATTAGGGTGCACAATATATCAACACACTAGCTCTTCCACAATTGCTTTTAAGCACTGGACAGATACGAGTGTGATAGGAAAGGCTCAGCCCTAGTGAAGTAAATAGGCAGTTTATGACTACCCCCATGTTTTGACCTATTTTTCAATATTTTGATGAGAATAAGTGGGCAAAGCTGTCATTTTGAAAAGATAAGCCTGAACTCTCTGTTTGCCTTTTGTCCTGTACCTCAGTGAGAGACCATTCAAAAATAAGAGGAGAAGCATAGTAAGTTTTCTGGTTATAAATAAGGTAGAGATTATACATGGGGTGCAGGTTAAGGGCCTTGATAAGGATTAAACTGGTACATCATGTGAAATCACACATACCATAGCGATGGGGTAAAGTGTTCAAAGATAAATCTTGCTTTCTTCAACCAGTAGATGGCATNGCAAGAAGGAAGCATAAGGTTATTGACTGAGGATACTTGCACTGCTAGTTATATGTCCGAGCCTGAGTAAACAGATGGCAGATGGCAAAGGCTGGGTTTCTCACTATGCAGAATGGGAGTTTATACATAAGAAAGGAGTCAGGGAGTCTTATGTAGATGGTAATAGAGAAGTTGGAGACATGTTTATGGATCCACATTTAGCTTAATATAGATACAGGTGGTTACACATAGAACTACTGATAGACCTATGTACATATGAAGCTTAATTCCCCCATACACACACACACACACACATATGTATTTCCCAACTCTTGGTGGAGAGGACTGACAAGCAAAAATATCCTGGTTGCAATAAGCACCTTAGGACCAACATCTTGTTTCCTAACACTGTTCTTCAATCAAAGGAACCAAAGATCCATGGAAAACGGCTGACTGTGGGCCTTAGCTAGGGGATTTACACAGTGACCTTGGCACATTTTGTAGTATCAAAATATAAGAAAGTGCAAAAACAAAAATGATAAGATATAATAAAAGGAAACAGGGAACCAAGTGACCAAAGTTAAAGTAATTAAAACAACAGAATAAATCTATACTTACATAAATAATTAATTACATAACTAATGAGGGGAAAGAGACAAATCTGTCTGCATAATTCCAAATAATTTATGTATAGACCCGGTACTTGGAGACAGAGCGAAACCTCACTCTCATTAAGTGTTAAGTGAGAGATTGAATTCCTTCCAAACAAAGACAGGGATGGGAAGAAAGGCTGGTTTGTCACTGAAGAGCCTGACAAACAACTCTTCAGCTCATCTGCCAAGGTCAATGTCCACAGCCAGGTTATAACAATTCTGTTGTTACAGTGTGATAAAAACGGGTTCTTACTTTTTTGATCTGCCTTCTCCAAACCCGTAATTCACCAAATTCCAATAGAGAGATATGTTATAAAATAAGTGACTGGCATTTCTCAGAAATGTCAAGATGCTCAAAAATAAGAAAGGTCTGAAAAATTGTTACAGCCAAAGGACACCAAGGAAGACACAATGAGTAAATGCAAGGTGTGACCCTAGATGAGATTCTGATACAGTAGGTAAAAATCTTTAAAAAAAAAAAACAAATAATGCACATTATTATAGTTAATGTTAATGTATCATGTTGTTATAGTAACTGTAACCAATGTATTATAATCATGTATGTTACTTACAATAAGAGAAATGAGATATGGTATGGGATATATGAAAATACCGTACCTTTTTTTTTTTAGTTTTTTCATTCTCCTGAAAAAGATTGTTAAAATAATTTAAAAACTGAAGAAATGGCTCAGTTAGTAAAGTGCTGGCTGTATAAGTATGACTAGATCCTTAGCACATAAAAAGCCAGGAGTGGTGGTACACATCTCTAATTCCACAGAGCAAGGAAGGCAGAGACAAGCTCTGGAGTTCATTGGCCAGCTGCCCTAGCCAAACTGGTGAGACTCAGGGTCAGTGAGAGACCCTGTCCCCCAAAACAAGGGGACGAGCACGTTAGGAAGACATCCACCAATGTCCTCTGTGTGTGTGAATACCTGCAAGCCCATGAACACACGCACATTAACACAAGCAATGATTTAAAGGCAGAGATTAGGAATTTATTTAGAATTATAAACATGTATGAAATTGTCAAAGTATGAATAAAATTTAAAATGACTTAAGAACTCCAGAAAAACCAAGCAATTGTAGCATGAGTATCAATATAAATGAAATATTGCAGGCCAGTGAGATGGCTCAACAAGTGAAGGCACTTGCCGACAAGCTTGACAACTGTAACCCACATAATGGAAGGAAAGAACCAGTTCCCCACAGGTTGTCCTCTGATCTCCATACACGTGCCACGGCATGCACATAACCCCAAATACACATACATACACGTATGTGTTCACACACACGCAAAATGAATAAATGCACAAAAGATTATTTTTGTTATTGCTATTTGATCTGAGTGTGGTAGTCTACACCTTTAATCCCAGCTCTCGGAAGGCAGAAGCAGCTCTCTGCAAATTCAAGGTCAGCTTGGTCAACGTAGTGAATTCCAGGCTAGCTGAGTCCCTGCCTAAGAAAGAAAGAGAGAGGGAGGAAAGGAGGGAGGGAGGGAGGGAGGGGGAGGGGAGGGGAGGAAGTAAGGAAGAAAATGAAATACCGCTATTTGAAATGTAAACTTACAACACTTATAATGAAACTGAATCCTTCAAAATGTTCTCTAAGTTACTGAGTTCCTATCTGAGTGTATTTAACCTCAAAAGGTTATATTTCTACTATAGTTTCCAGAGCTTGGCAAAGGTTTGCTGTAAAGTGATATCGAGAAGCAGATGCCACATGTTTCAGGCTGGGCAGACAGAGTCAAATTGTCTTTATTTGGAGAAAGCCACCTTCGGTAACACATAATGGAATGGCTGCAGCTGCTGTATTAGTTAAACTGTTTCTCACAATGATGAATACCCAAAGGAAACGATTTGAAGGAGGAAAGATGTATTTTAACTAATGTTTCCAGAGGTCAGCTAGCTCCATTGTTTCAGGTTGAGCAAAGTCAGAACATGGGGCAAGAGTGTGGGAAAGCAAGCTAGATGTCTTATGGAGACTGGGAAGCAGAGAGAGACAAAAAAGAAGGGGCCAGAGACAGGATGTCCTACAAAAGCACACTCTCAGTGGACTACTTCTTCCCACTGGGCCACACCTTTTGAACTTTCACCACCTCCCAATAAAGTCACCAAATTACGACTCTAGTCTACTCCATTGCTAATATCAGAACCCTTGCCTCTCAATGATTGTACACACCAGCTGGGAACAAAGCCTTCAGTTAGTGGTGAGCTTTGAGGCTTCGTTTCCTAAACAAACTATTCAACTGTGTTCTAGTAAAATTTCCTTACAAAAGTGGGCAGGCAGGCTGTGGTGTGCTAAGGGCTGTCATGTGCTACTCTCTCATTTGCATTAGAATTTGAATGTTAGTGTAAAATATAATTTAGATGATATCAATAGTTTATCAAACAATGTTTTGTGGGACTAGAAAGTTCATTGGAGAGGCATATGAGACAGAAATGGATATGAATCAAGGTGAAGGCAAAATGAAGAGAGGTCAAAATATTCTAACATTATGTTTAGTGTGAAAACCTGTATTTTTTTAATAAGGGGTCCTATAAGGGATTGTTCAAGGGAGGGGGTGTTATGTACTTATTAAGAAAACTGGCTTCAGGGGCAGGATGATGCATTCAACATCCGTATATGTCACATTTTAAATTGGACCCATCCCTCAGTTTCCTGAAACACATGCAGAATGGTTTATACATTGTATAAAAAATTGTAGTAACAACTAAGTGGAAAATTGGATTTAAAAAAAAACACACTGTGGGGATAATAATCATGCCTGCATATATCAAGTTGTCAGGAAAATTAAATGAATTAAAAACTAATAAACTTGCCAGATGTGGTGGCTCACTCCTTTAATTCCCAAACCTGGGATTCAGAGGCAGATGGATCTCTGCTGTTCTAGGCCAGCCTGGTCTACAGAGCAAGTTACAGGACTAGAGAGATGCTGCCTCATTGTAAGAGAGAGAGAGAGAGAAAGAGGGTCCAATTTTATTTTTCTATATCCCCTAAACACAAGCTAAACATCTTTCCTTGCCAAAACATAAGGCAAAAATCACTCGAACAAATGTGAAGCAGAGCTTAGACCCTGTGAAGCACTACAGTGTTCTCTTGGGATTCTGAGTAACTAAAAGTCAGTGAGTATGGTTAGATCACATGGCTAGTGTAGTGATGACAGAGACAGGAGTTTAATCTGAGGTATTCATCTGCTCCATCCTCCTGAGATTCCTTGCCATGTTTCCTTCCCTCTGTCTCTCTCTTCTGTCCTCTAACACTAGCGACAGACAAAATAAGAAGTGCAATTCATCAGAACCCTTTGAGGAGACACTGACTTAGGACGATCATTGGTGTCGATCATTCTGTATCGTGACATTTCATGATTCACTTCTGACCGTCCATGTTTCTCTAAGGCAAGAGAACACAGTTCTTGCTCTAAAGCCAGTCTGTGAGATGAGAATAATGTCTTTTGAGCTGTAAATGGAAACGTGTCCTTCTCCATCTTCAAGCATTAGATTCTGCACAGTGTCATTCTGCTAGAAGTAGGATTTGACTTCCCTCAATCTCAAAGCATCCCAGACCTGTAGGAAAATGGGAATGATTAGAGCCTGGGAAAACTACTCATGTTATTTTTTTGTAGGCAACCGTTAATACACGTGTGTCCACAGACTGGGAAGCTTTCAAATTCCCCAGTTTAAATCTTCCCATCATTCTCCCTGATTTGTGTAGCTTCACACAGGTTCTTACTTACCACTGACTTTGACGTTAGTAGAAAACTGCAATGGATTATTTCCTAGCAAAGCTTTCCCTGTTCATTTCTTAGTGACAGCCCTGTGTATGTGCAAGCATTTGTATGGAGCCTGTGTTTTATCTTTGTTGAGGTCTTCTATCTTAGGTTATTGAACAGTGAGGGACATGGTGGGATATTTGCAGAGCCTCCTCTTCTGGTTCAGGCTGGTCGTTTATGTATGTATATATACTCAGGCTCTTCTGAAGTCTAAATCCAAAAGGAAAAACAACAAACAAGTTGAAAATCTTGTTGATGGCTTCTTATTCTAGGGCATAGAAGACAGAAATGCAAAATATTCCTTGTTTAAATAATGACTTGATCTATGTAGCGGGGTCTTGTCCTTCTCCATATTTCCACATGCAAAAAGCACATTCCTAGTAGATCTAATTGTGTGCAGTTTCCATTCACAAAATTGTGCCCTTGCTTTATTTGAGTATTTTCATATTGATTACTTAGGAAAATTACTAAGAAATGCTAAGAATAGCTCCCAAAGGCAGATTTGAAAATGTGGCAATTGTTCTTGTGATGGATAAGGAAGGTGTTGATAGAGCAGGTAAGATCTTCAGAGTGTGTTCATGTGTGTGTGTTCATGTGCGTGTTTGTGTGTGTGTGTGTAGCTATGAATACATAACATTTGCATATAATAAGAAATTAATTGCAAGAAATTAATAAATGAAACTAGTATATCAGTGTATTCATATTGGGAAACAAACTAGATTGATTGATCAGTAAGTACTGAACTTTAATATTCAAGAATTTGGGGAGACTGAGCGATAACTCAACATTTAAGAGTGCTTCCTGCTCTTCCAGAGGACCCATGTTTAATTCCCAGCACCTATGTGGGTGGGCTCAGTCAACTTGTAATTCCAGATCCAAGAGATCTGACACCCTCTTCTGACCTCCTCAGGTACCTGCACACATGTGGCATACACTCACCCAGACATACACATAATAATAAAAGTAAATAAAAAATCAATCTTAAGAAAAGAATTATTTGTCAAATGCTTAGTACTTATCAGGCTTTCTTCTGGGCATCCCCTGTGAAGCAAGTCTACAAGTCTCACAAAATTTAGTGTTATTTTTATACCCTGTTTACAGATGAAAAAAATAATTCAGGATTCATCTTAGGTCAAGTAGTAGATGGCAAAGTGGTCAGTATTTGAATCAGATTGTCTGATACACACACACACACACACAAACACACACACACACACACACACACACACACACACACACACACACACGTACATGTTGGTTTTTAGGAACAAAGTTTCTCTGTGTATCCCTGGCTGTGCTGCTGTCCTGGAACACTCTCTGTAGACCAGGCTGGCCTCAAACTCAGAGATCTACATGCCTCTGCCTCCTGACTACTGGGATTAAAGGCCACCACTGCCTGACCTAATTTATTTATATTTTTTCACTGTAGCATACTCTTTCAGAATCAGATGTATGCAAATCATGACCTTGCCTTTCTTAGCCTATTTTCCAATAGACAAAAAAAAAAATTAAAAATTAAAAATTTAGCTGGCTATAGTGTCTTATGCTTTTAATCTTCCCACTCAGGATGCTGAGGTAGGCAGACTTCTGTGAGTTCAAGGCCAGTCTGGTCTACATATGGAGTTCCAGACCAATCAGAGCTACATGGTAGGTAAGATTTTATTTCAAAAAATAAGTAAATAAAAAATTACAACTCAGCAGTCAGTTAAATATCAGAGTACTTACAGAGCTCTTGAAAGATACATGACACAAAAGGTGATTCTCTCCCAATTCTGGGCAAGTTAAGGTGAAGAGGAGCTAGAGGCTACCAGCCAAAGTATTAAAGAGGATACTGAGAGGGCTGTGAAGAGCAAGCTGGTTCCAGAGCTCATGGTCCAGTGGGGGGAGTATTTTGATTTGTCATGGTCCAGTGGGGGGAGTGTATTGGTTTGTCATGGTCCAGTGGGGGGAGTGTATTGGTTTCTTACTGTGCACTACTCGTGATCAGCAGGCTTTATGAGCAGTACCTACTATGTGTTATCCATTACTTTCTAAAACATGAAAAAAGTAGAGAATACAGCCTAACAGCTAAGCAACAACCATTACTGTCAGAGATGCTGTTGGCATAAACAGATGGATCCTGGTTTGCTGGAACTAGACAGGGCAGAAATTCTTGCCACAGAGAGCTAGAAGTTCAGAACCAGAAGCTGGTATCTGTGGCCATCTTCTATGCATGCCATACAGGCATACAGCAACAGCGGGCAGTGGTTTTTATTCCTGGAATGAGCTCACCAGGGAATTCTCTATGTCTATTGTGCAGCTTGTACATTTTGCATTTGATTTGGCCGTTTTATAATGTTTCTCCCTAATCAAAGCCCTCAGTAAAACATGGGGTGGGGTGCTTGATGTATAAGAATGCTTGTTGAATAATTTATTCTCAGGAATCTTAGAAAATGCCAGAGTGAGGATGTATCGGAGAATAAGCTCAGACGTAGCTTTAAATAATATTCCCTAAAACAACACAAAGGGTGGCAGTGTACTCAGATATGCTAGATAGAGAGATCTTTGCCATCTGGAATATTCTGATATATTTTTGGAGTGGAGCCTGGAGGTGGTCTTCAGAGGAAAAGCAGACCCACTGTAGCCCTGGAAACACTGAGCCATCTGCCTGGAAGAACAGCATTAGCAAATACCTGTGGAGATTACTAACCACCTCACTTTTCAAGCAGGACCACAGGGCTTGATGATACAGTGGCTGAAAGGGGCTCACTCAAATACTGAGATTGAATGGCAGAGACAGTTCAGTGGTATAGGGATAACCACATAGGCATGGCATGGTCAACAGGTAAAGCTCTACCTGGGAACTTGGTCATGTGCAGGCAGCAGGGCAGATTTGGGTTTTGTGAATCTTAAAATGTATCTGATTTACAATATCCCATTTGAGGGAAATACCACAAAATTACAAATGCAAATGTGGTTGATCACATCACAAGCCTTGGAACTTGCTAGTTAAGTGAGAGATCTAGGATCCCAAACCTCATTAGCTTTTGAAATGTCCTCTATTTTAGCAGTTTCAACCAATAGGACCATAATAGGAACTCCAAGTAAAACTACAATTTTCTATCATGTACCTTTCTATCATGTACCATGTGAAAGTCTTATATTTCATTTAACCCAGTATGTCCAAAGTAATATTTCAATTTGTGATCAATACAAAATTAACAATAAAATATTTTACATTTATTAACTATATATTTGAACTCTGGTATGTAGTGTGTGTGTGTGTGTGTGTGTGTGTGTGTGTGTGTGTATGTGTAGCATAAACCAACAAGGACTAGTCACATGTTTAATGTTCAGTAGTTTTGTGTGTGTAAGAGCCTCTGAACTAAACAGGGTATGAGTAGAGCCTCGCTGTACTCCCAAACGACTTATGAATCATTACCAACACCATCACCAACACCAGCATCACCAGCACCACCACTATCATTATCATCATCGAAGAGCTTGTTCAAACCTAATACACTAGACTTCATTCAAGACACACTGAATCAGAATATAAGAATATACTCTTTAATAAGTTTTCCTGGTGATTCACATGCATATTAAAGATTGAAATAACTCTGCTCTGAATAACTAAAATTAGAAGACCTGAAAATTATTGCAGAAACAAAAGACGTGAGAGTTCTCAGAGAAGGTCCTAGAGGAACAATGTTGCAAAAATGAGTAATGGGAGTGATTTATGGAATCCAGAAGACAGCATGACAAATGACAAATGAAGTTTGAAGAGGATAGTTAGAACTAAAAATCATCACCAAGAAGTTTCAGGAAAAGAATGGAAAAGAGATAGTGAGCCATAAACTGAGTTTGGATTACTTTTGGCATTGAAGAGGGTGGCATCACTATGGTATAACTTAAAAGTACATCACCCAAGTAGAAGTTACAGAAATTTTTTTCAGCTAAGTTGTGAAAGGTTCATAGGATGTTTCTCTTTTTCTGCCACACTCATCTTCCTTCCTTGGTAACCTGTTTCAAATAACGATAGCTCTGACTACACAGAGACATTGGAACACATGTGTGAGGACAACTCTGCAATTTTATGATTGAAAAATGTTAATGTGGATTCAGAGCTAAAGACGAAAAGTGAGCATCCTTAAGCTGCTTAGCTGAACGCCTTTACGCTAGTGCCCTTGCTTAGTGATGCATATCGTAGCTGACAGTGGCTGAAAAGCAGTGTGCAGTGCTTGAATGCTTCAGGTCTTCTGTGACGGTGAAGTATTTGTTTAATTATAAAAACATCTCTCATTACAGTTGTAAATGGTATTTACTCACCTCTTCAGAGACATCATCTTCTATTGTTAATTGGATTCAAGAAAACATAAATATTTTTTATTGGAGCATCAATCATATGTTAGGATCCAAAAGAGCCCATTTCATTCTCTGAGCAGAGATGTTGTTTTGTTGTGATGGACTTTCAAAACAAGTACCTGATTGATTTAGCAAACTGAGTGTTTTCACGTTTAAACAAAAGCCTAGATATGTGTAACCACATATTCAAGTTCACGTTTCCTCAATCAAATCAGTATCTGGAACATAATTGGCGACAAGGGTAGATGGCAAGATAACTATGTAAATATCAATGTGACCGTTATTTCCTTTTCCCCTACTTACAGTTGATAAAAATTGCTTTAAGTCTGGTTATTTTGATGAAATTAATCAGTTATTTCATTGAAATCTATTTTACCTGTTTGTAAAATTTGATTTATTTATTTAATGTTGGTTGTTCTACTCAGAAGTTCATTTCTGTAAATTAAGGCACACAAAAGAGATGACCGTTCATGAAGAGTCTACAAATAGCCTGTGTTTTTAGAGTAACCTTTCTCAAGGAGAGAAAAGAAATAGAAAATAACCCTTTAAACGATTTCATACTAGATTACTTCTGCCCTTTGTGGACAAGACACACACAGAGAAAAGTATTTGTTGCATGACCTGACACAAAAAATAGTCATCAGACTTAATGTTCTTACAGCTTAGGACCAATCATTAGACGTGTGGATATTTACTGTNTGCCAATGACTCTTCTAGGCCATAGCAGGTATAGCTCAAAAAGACTGTTTTCTGAGTCCCTTTTCTTTGGGGAAACTTTCACCCAGATATTAATTATTTAATCATATTATGAAAAATGTGATCACAAATGAATGAACAAAGTACAGGGAATAAAATGAGTGATGCCACAGTTCTGACTGGTTCATGAAGGGAAACTTCAGACTTGGGAGATATTTACATTGAGTCTTGAATGCTGGAAGACTGGAAATGAAAAACACTAATCCCAACCAAATAATAGCAAGGTGAAAGTATTCTTATAGAGTTAATCAGTGATGTCCTGGGTGATAAGATGGAATATGTTCTGAAGAGTGAATAGTATGTTGGTTCTGAGTTCTGAAAAGCTTTGCCCTTGCTAAGAAGTGTGGTTTTAATCTGTGCAACAAGGGCACCTGTGAAATGGTTCTGAGCAGTGGACCGCAATAAGTAGATGTAATTTTCAAATGATGAATTGTAAAAGACAGAACTCAGCCAGCATGCATACCCTAATCCCAGCACTTGGGAGGCAAGAACAATAGAATGACAAGTTTGAGACCAAATTGACCTGCATAGCAAGAGCCTTCTTTAAAAAGAAAAAGAAAAAGAAAAGGTAGAATTTGTTACAAAAAGAGCTGTGCAATGGCCACTTTTTATTTTACTGATGTATTTTGATGAGGTCTCACTGTACAGTCCTGGCTAGCCTGAGACTCACTATATAGACCAGCTAGTCTTGAAATCATAGACATCCACCTGCCTCTGTTTCCCAAGTGCTGGAATTAAATGTGCATGTGCAGCTTCATTGCAGTTGGTTCAATGGCCAGATTGCAATGTGAGAAATAAATGAACAGAGAGAATCCAGGATATGGCCAAAGTTTCCAGCTGTCAGAATGGTGTGGATCCTGTGGCTTTGCTAGGGAAATGGGGAGACTGGTCTCCTGTCTTCCTCTCCCCTTATCTGTTCACTTCCTAGCTTAATTCAGTCTCTGCCTCCAAAGTGAAGGTGGCCAGTTCTAGGGTTGGAGTTGGAGGGGTATATTCATTGTCTTCAGCTTCATGTCAACCCTAAAGCTGGAGAGAAAACACCATGTTGCTCTTATCACTCTCTAGGTAAAGCTAGAGGGTTATTACGTCTCTCCTTAGTTGTCAACAGCTCAGTGATTAAAAGGAAGATTGAAATGTGTTCAAAGATGAGAGTTTAAAAAATTTTGTTTATCTGTTTTAGTAACCTTGAATTTTTTNACTTCAAAAACATAAATGAGCTGGGGACAGAAACTGAGTTTTATTGATTTCTGCGTTAATAAATAATAAATATGTTAAACCTTTTTGTTCCTTTAGTTTTTACCTCCATAAATTTCACTGTAAATTTAAATACAGAGAAATATTATTACACTTTTGAGATATAGTAACAATGAGTTCATTTGTTTGTTCAATAATTTGTGTTTTCTTGTCTAAAAGTGGCAAATATTAAAAAATTATAGAATTAAGTAGCCATTGTATCCAACTAGACAATGTAATTGACAGGGTGTTATCAATGTTGTGGAAAACCTAAAGCAGTAGCATTCTTAAGAAGAAGAAATCAAATTCACTGTTTTTCTTTCTGTTTTTGAGGGTATCAACTCTTGAATTAATCAATGTGTAGAAAAAATTTTCAAAACAAAATAGTTTCCTTTGCAAAACTAGTGTAGAGCTGAGTGATGGTGACACATGGCTTTAATCCCAGCACTCAGGAAGCAGAGGCAAGCAGATCTCTGAGTTCAAGGCCACCCTGGTCTACAGAGCAAGTTATGGGACAGCCAAGGCTACATAGTAAAACTGTCTTGAAAAAGAAAAAGAAAAAGAAAAATGGAGGAAGAAGATGGAAGAAAAAGAAGAAGGTGTAGTGATATATTGTGTCCCCCAAAATATCGCGTACCCTAATAAAACTTATCTGAGGTCAGAGAACAGAACAGCCACTAGATTAGACATAGAGGTCAGAAAACGGTGGCACACGCCTTTAATCCCAGCACTGGAGATCTCATGTCTTGCTTGGGAAAGACACATGCCTTTAATCCCAGAAAGTGATGGCAGGAAACAAAAAAATACAGAAGGCATGAGGACCAGAAACTAGAGGCTTTTAAAGATTTTGGGCTGTTAGCAGCTGTTCAGCTGAGATCCATTCAGGTAAGGACTCAAAAGCCTACAGACTGAGGAAACAATATCAGCTGAAGAGTTGGCAACGTGAGGTTGGCTGTGGCTTGTTCTGTCTCTCTGATGATTCAGAATTTACCCCAATACCTGGATCCCTGGTGTTTTCTATTATAAGACCTTTTAAGATTCATCTTACAAGAAGGAGAAGGAGGAGGAAGAGGAGGAGGAAGAGGAGGAGGAAGAGGAAGAAGAGGAAGAGGAAGAAGAAGGAGGAGGAGGAGGAAGAAGAAGACATTTATTTTATAAGGCAGAGGAAGGTGATGGGAGGGCAGCTTTGAAAAGACCTCAGTGGTGGAAGAGAGAAGGGAGAGAAACCTAACTCTACAGGTCAGCAAGCAGTGCCCCAGGCTGACACAGAGAGAGAGNGGGGAGTCTGAGTCATTGTCACTGGCTGTAGCTGCTGGAGTCCAGAGGGAAGGAGGGGAAAAACAAAAACAAACTAGTATATCTCTCTGCCTTCCTCCGAGCGAATCCTTTCCTCACAACTGGTCACNTCCTCCCAGGTGCAGGCCTCAGCAGCAGAAGAAAGTGGGGAGCCAGAGAGATGGCTTAGTCTTAAGAGTGTGTACTCCCTGCAACTGAAAAAGAAAATCCCACAAAACTCACATTTATACTAACTTCTATTGCTATCTAGACATGATTTGTGATGATATTATTATGAAAATAAATCTTACATTCAAAGACACTGAAACTTTTGCTGGAACTCACAGCCAGAGTTAGTAATACACCATGAGGTCACTTAAGACTGCTGTCCTACTGTGTACACAGACTGTTTAACCTGCCTTTAAGAGAATAATGTAACAGCCAACCTTACTTGTCTTAGATTTCTGTGTAATCAATTTTTACAATCTAAGATGACACATAGCTTTAATCCTAAATTATGTACTCTTCCATGCCCCTGACCCATGAATAATGTATGTGTGTTTATGTGCTGCTGCAATAAATGCTGAAAGCAGCGAATAGGCTGAAAGCAACCTTCTAAAAATAAATATTTGCCATAAAATGTTGAAAGCAACATAGAGATATTGCTTGATCGCATTGGTCTGTTGTCTGAGTCAGCTGGGGTCAGTAAAGTTCCATCCCTTGTAAAGCTCTGTTAAAGATTTCTGTAAAGCATCCCTCATTCCTTCCCCATGTGATGCTTTCTGGTTTGTTTGATAAATACGGAGCAAAATCCCTTTGCTAGGGACACACACACACACACACACACACACATATACACACACAGAGAGAGAGAGAGAGAGAGAGAGAGAGAGAGAGAGAGAGAAATGTGGTAATAATTTATCTGTGTTTTCTAATAAAAATTATCTGAGGGTCAGAGGAAAAATGCAGCCGCCAGCCACCAGTAGTAAACAATAGCCATGCAATTTAGCACACGCCCTTAATCCATTTGGTTCTCTGTGACTCCAAGGTCACATGGGGATCTAGCAG
>LZPO01008363.1:70588-82213 GCA_001675575.1 Neotoma lepida | reverse complement strand
ATCACATTTAAGTTAAATGTGTATTGGGCATCCCAGACTGCCCTAGCTAACTTTTATCTTGAGGGGAAGGAACTGGCAGCAATGTTCATTTCAAAACTTATTCCTATACTGGGTTATTGAAATCAATTAAACTACTGATGAAGTAAAATATACAAGTATGCATTTCCACTTAATTTGATTAATCAGCCTTGTTAGAGATATAAGTCATGCGCTAAGTGATATTCTTGATGTTGACATGCAGATCCATACTAATAAATATCTTTCTAAATGACCAGGAAAGACTAAATTATTACCATCATAGCTTCATAGCTAAGGAAATATTTGTCCTTATTATTTAAAAAAAAATGATTACATATATTGTATCTTACTAACTCTGCAGACATTTCCCATTACAAGTAAAAACCAGAACAAAATCGACCATTTATCAGAAATAAATACTACATGAAAGCCCAGAATTTGCATCAAAGAATCTCTCAGTTAAAGGAAAAGCATGACACTGCAAACAGCCTTTCTGAATAATGCCCCTCACAGTCAGTCATCATCTGTGTTAGATTTGCTCGTCTGTCTCCTTGATACCATACACACAATTCCTAATTGATTGATTTCCCTCTGGTGTCTCAACACTCCTAATCCACTGAAGTCAATGGAGTCATACAACTGTCTATCACTATGCCACCACATCACTTGGCATGTAAGATCTGAATCACACAGGTCAAATCATCATTCCATCCCTCCCAAAGTTTCTTCCATATTATTTGCCTTTGCTGATTGGGAAGCACATACCCTTTCTACTTAATAGATCACACTCAGGGTTCAAGCTGCAGTCTAAATGGTCCTATACCCATTTTCCCTACAGAAGCAGCTCCCTTTATCTGTCCATTTATAGCAATGGAATGAGATTGTGTATCACCTGACCTTGTGAACTATGTCCCAGTCATGTCAATCTTTCTACATCATATATGTCTTGAAGACAAACAAGACACATCTTTCTATATCAGCTACATCCTCAACAATATGTAACAGTGATTTGAAGGAGCAGCTTAGGCTTATGGCTGAAGCATTGAGTTAGAGCCTAAAGATCAAGAGATTGAAAGAATGTCAATTCTTTCTAACGATTCCCATGTGAAAGGAAATGGCCAGTTGAAATGGCCATCGGTTTCAGTTTTCCACAGATACATCAATGAAAATATTCTCAAAGAAGAAAATATAATATAAATCAATAACTTATTTCAAAGAAAAATCATTTCTAAGTCTTATTAGCATTCAACTTCAGAATTCCTGGAATAAGCCACTAAGCACAATATTTACTTCCCTGTGCTATTCAGTACTATTAGATGCCATGAATTAGTGAATTCATTCTGATAAATGCACCAAGAATCAAGAATATACTGAGCAAGTGTCCCACTGGCTTTGATATTCAGAAGCAGAAAATGGTACTGCAAAGCATGGTCTTATAATACATAATGACATTCAAATTCAGCAGCTACAAGCGTGGCAAGAACTAAATTAACTATGTCAGAAGATGGATGACTCCCATTAACTGCATTGTAAAACCATGTTAAGATAGCATTAATTATGAACACTTTTCATTTTAATTGATTGTAAACAAAAGAGATTAAGTCAATTCTATTTATTTCAAAGAATTTTTAAGAAGGCTACCACACTAACACATGAATAATTATGATATTCATTACTTTCATTACTTTTAAAAGTGAATTTTGGGGTGGGGGTTGAGACAGGGTTTCTCTGTGTGACAGTGATAGATATCTTGGCACTCATTTTGTAGACCAGGCTGCCCTCTACCTCACAGAGATCCGCCTGATTCAGCCTCTGAGCGCTGGGATTAAAGGTGTGCACTGCCACGTCTGGCTTAAAAGTGAATTTTTTCTGTGCTCCCCACCCCCCACTTGACTGCATGCTCTCTCTTTGTGTATATAAATATAATATACATACTTGAATATACATTTATTTTCCTAAATATTTAATAAACACGTATTTATATTATAGTAAATATTACACAGTTATTCGCCTATAACTAACAATAAATGGAAGTACTGACTGGAGACTGATACCCATATAATTATGAATTTGGTTTCTAAGCGTGGTCCTTCTTCTGAACCGAACAAAAGGAAGCCTCAAACAATAATCAGAACCCTTGAGTACCTTCACCCATGTGTCCAACTGTCAATTTTGACACTATTCCTTTCTTATCTGTACTGTCATTTTACTTTGAATAAAATTTTTCTACTGTTTTTCCAAAAAAAAAAAGAATCATGAATTTGAAGAGAATAGGAAAAGATCATCACTCTCTCATTTACCTAATAATGCTCTCCTTAGATGGAGCACTTTCTGATCAATCCTTACTATTCCTGGATCCTTAGTTGCAAATGTGCCTACTCACTGAAACATATTTGTAACCACAAAGTCAGTATGTGTAGAGATTGTGCAGTCACTTACAAGTGCCCAGTGAGATTTGAGTCACTTGATGTGGATGTGTTCCCATCTAAGGATGAGCCAAGCCAGGCTCAACCTTCTTTCCACTCTCACTGGAGACAGGCATCACTTCATTGTCTAGTTAGTGGGATTTTTCTTTTGTTCTTTTAGATGGTGAATTTGCTATTGAATTGGGCTCCAAGTTGAATACTGAGGCACTGTCTATAGTTTCTGAGCACAAGAATACAATGTGCTTTGGGGGAACGCGTGTACAGACGAGCCTGAGGTGACTATGTTGTTGTAAGTTTAATGGTGACACATAAGCAACAAACATTAGCACCCTTTAAATAAAAACAGAGGCAAAACTAAATTACAGGCAGCTTTAGGATAGACACTGGCAGGGACTAAACCCTTGAGAGAAAGGTTCAGTTTCCTAGTTCAGTTCTCATGAAACTTGATTGATTGGAACTCCAGCTAATAATGAGAACCAACCAGAAACTATTCAGAAATAGATACATGGCATAGGATAGGTTGAAATAAAGTTATTAAATTAAGTAATTAAAAGATAATGTTAGTGAAAAATCAGATATAAAGGATTTCCTGCTCAGTCAGTCTGCTCTAGTCCAACTGAGACAAGAATAATGACATCAATATCCTCAATACTCCTAATTACTATGTTAAGGGTCAGGAAGAAGCACAGTTTCCTATCAACTTCTCTGTTCACCCTAAAGGCAGAAAACAGTCCCAAAAGAATCTGGGGAAAGCAAGACAGAACTTTTCTGGCACATTAAAAGCAACTACGACCCACAATGCCAGTGTTTTCAGATCTTTCTGTTGTTTCCAATCCTGCAATGTTCTTGCTTCAACTAGGATGGTCATTTTGGTATTCAAGTATGTGCAGGTCTCAATGCTGTCTAGCTGGATACTTTCTATAGCACAGTGTGTGGTACAGACAAGGCCTGATATCCAAACAAATCCATGAGTTTATGTTCTAAAGTTCTGTTGAAATAAATGAGATGCAGCCAGGCTCGGTGCACACCTGTTTTTCAAGATAGTCAAGAGGCTGAGACAGGAAAATCACAGTGGAAGAATATTCTGTGCTACAGTGAGTTGTAGTCCAGCCTGAGAACTGGATGAGATTTTATCTCAAAGTAAAGTGTAGAAAGAAGGTAGGGGATGCAGCTTGATGGTGCAGCATTTGCCTAGCATGTGTAAGTCCCATATTTAATTCTCTAAGACAAAAAAATAATCATTGTTTTTCCCCTATCATTAATTGATGGGATAATGGATACAGTGTGGTCTTGAAGGTTTATCATGATTTAAATCACTGGACACTATTAGGTGTTGCTCAGGTTGCCTTTCATGTCCTCAGGTCTTGCCTGATACCATAGCTTCTTCTCTCACCTACACCCTTGTTCACTTTTGCTTCAGATGTTTCCTCAGTATTTCCATTGCTATCTTGTTCTCATTAGTTAATATTTAGCTTAAAGGTCACCTTCCTCAGAAGCCCCTTTCTGACTCTCCCATGCTAACCTTTTCTCCCTGACTGTCTCTTGGTTTCCTTGATACTGAGCGTTGTCTGTGAACTGCTCTTGTTTGTGTGCTTTAACCTCATCCCCAAGGGTTGTCAGAACACAATCAGAAAGGCAGGAGCTTTGCATATTATTCACAATGTCTTCCTGGTACCTAGAATAGCTCCTGGCCTATGGCACGTGTTCCATAAATGTTGTTGCTCTGACTTGGGAAGAGACAAACAAACTTCTGAATTGTCAAAAATGAAGAATACAAACAGCACTATAAACTAGTTTCTTATGTTTCACCAGAAGGAACGTACACATACACCATATGGTATATAAAAGGTAAGCACATTCAGATAAGGTATGATTACAAAAAGTTCTCTGCCTACATTCATTGTCTGGTTCCAGAGAGTCCTGGGAATATTACAGGATAAACCTCAAGCTCCCAGAAGGAACTTCACTTTATCACCAGGATATAATTGACCACAAAACAACAACAGATTTATTCATATAGAGCATACATACTGAAGGCCATTTTTTGTTAGTTTGGATACTAGAACTTGGATAATTGAAACTCAGTCTAAATCCTAGACAGAATACCCACGCAGTAAATTGTATCACTTGCTAAAATAAAAGGAGTTCTACTCTCCCTTACTTTACCCTGACTTTACAGATGGTAATAAACAGTGCTTCTGCCTCAAACCACACTGTGGGGAGCAGGGGTGCCCACAGGATCCTCATAACATTCAATAAAGGCTTAAAACCTAACCAATCATCAAGAATATTAGTATCTAACTGAAAATGCAGAGACTAGATTTTAGGAAATGTTTTGCTGAAGTAGATGTTGCCTATCACAGGACATCATGAAGAGCCCAAAGCCCATGTGAAACCTGAAAAGGTCTGGTGCTGTTCTTCTCATTATTCTCTTCTCACTTTCCTGCCTGTGTAGAACTTTACAAAATAGTAATTTACAAAGAAAGAAAAATACTGCAGACAGCACTTAGTCTCTGTTGTACAGGAAGGCAAACTTCATAACTTCTAAGACGACTGTTATCTTAAATGTCTTCCCATGGATGAACACTCTACACAAAATACATGTGACCCTCAAAACCAAATCCTCAAAATCAAGCGTTCTGCCATGTGTTCTTTCACAGAGCAAACACAGGAAATGCCAGGAAGCCAGGTTCTAGTCAGCCATCCCGCTCCAAGATTGGGCTTCTTGCCTTTAAGAAGTTATAGAAGGTAAGCTTCAGGTTTGTTCAGATGTCAAAAAAAAAAAATCAAAAAGACATTCTGGGTGGACTTGAGGGTAAAACTCTAGTAAAATATAAAGTTTCAGGGGTGAACAAACATTTCACCCCAAACTCAGCTGCACACATTTTCTCAGAAAATTCTAATCATCACAGGAAACAAGTTCAGAGAAGGTACTGACATCATGATTTGAATATTTATCATTTGAGGGCATTATTTCTAAAGAATATAATGTATCTAAATTGAACCTAAACTCCCACACAGTGGCTTAGAATTCAGTAGTTAAGGAAAATATCTAATACTAAGTGTGAGTAACGTACAAGAACTTGGACTTGGATTGAAATGCAAACAGAAATAGCTCGCAGATTTTTTTTCCTTCTCAAATGTCACAGAGAATATTAGTGAACACAGTTTATGTTCAGCCTTTACAGTTAATTGGATAAATATGTGATCAGCAGAGGAATCAAGATGACAAACTAATTTTCATTTACAGGAGCTGTAAAGAAATGTACACTAGAAACTGTACAATAATTAGTCTTCATATTCTACACAGAGTTTATAAAAATATAAGCCTTAAAATAGCCTATCAATTACTTAGCATCACATCAAGTATGAAATATGTGTTGTCATTTTACATACTAGTTTGAAATAAAATTAACACAGGAAAACATCACCCACAAAATTACAAAAGTTATTATGCATGTTTCCAATCACTGACTTCCTAGAGAAACGAGTAAATGTGAAGATGGTAGTCTAAAAGTCATTGCATCTTGGTGATATTATTAGCAGGGCTTGGATTAGAAAGTGTTTGTCCTCTAAAATTCAAAGCATTGCATTCAGAATGAAGAGGCCAAATGTACCATTAGAGAAAAAGAAAACAACAACAACAAAAAGCACAACATATTCTGACTAATTGTGAAAGACTCTATAATAAATATACATAAATATATAAATCTATTTCTAAGGGACACATCTCTTCATTAATAGAAACATATTAGTTTATAATTAACAGAAATAAAACAATTGTGGTGGATCTAGAAATTCCTATTCAAAAGAGAAAGTGAGAGAAAAATCTGGAAGAAACATTTTACTACACAGGCATCACAATAATATAAGTGATATGCATCTCTCCATTATCACAGTCTCCAGTGTTTATTAATAAGGCCATTTCACATGCTAGGCTCCACCTTGAAAATAGTTAACACATTTTACTCATATTCTAAATTCATGTGGCAGAAGCAAAGTGAGTCAAATAAAACTTTTGGAAACATTTTTATTTAAGTATATGTGTGTCCATAGAGGCCAGAAGGTATCAGATTCCCTGGAGCTGGAGTTGCAGACAGTTGTGAACCACTGATGTGGGTACTGAGAACCAAACTCAGATCCTCTTAAGAACAGTAAGAACTCTGAACCACTGAGCAATCTCTTCAGTTCAAGGACACAATCTAAGATATAGTAGAAAAAATAAACTCATGAAAAATATGACAGTTAAGCTCTTGAAGAAGGACCAAATTAGAACATTTAAAGTAAATCCTCAATGAATACTAGCTTGGTTGGCCCCATCTGCACTCCTCTTCCGTAAAGGCAGGGGAGACCCAGGTTTGTGAGCTTGCTAAGTGATGATTCACAATTCCTAATGCTCATTTGATCCTTTGATGGGATCTTGGCAATAGTAGTGAGGAGGACATTATATTTGTGAGTAATAATTTGACTAATAAATGTTCCTCAGAGACTCCAATATTTGAGTACTTGGACCTGGTTGGCAGGGCTATTTTGGGAGGTGGTGTGTCCTTACTGGAGAAAGTTCATAATTCCTGTTTGTAGTTGAGGGTATGATCTCTTAGCCTCCTGTTTCAGCTGCCTGCCACCATGCCTATCCTCACCATTATGGACTCTCCTTTTAGAACCATATACCCCAATAAGCTCCTCCTTCTATAAGTTGTTTTTGGTCATGATATTTTATCACAGCCACAGAAAAGTATGTTTTGTAAAAATCTATCCTATGCAAATGTTTGCACAGCTGCTTTCTGAGATCCAGAGAGAGACATCAGATGTTAAAACACTACTGAACACGAGGAGATATATTTCATGCAGCTAAGATGTGAGCTATAGAGAAAGTAAAGGAAAATGCTGGCTGCCATAGGATAGTTTCCACTCTTTACAGTTCTCTTAATTTTTTAGCCCAGAAATCAGAGGAAAGAATAAGATAGTATGGAAAGGGAAAATTGGGAAACCTATTTGGAATAGTGAGTTGGGTAGGGATGGTGATGTGTGAAAGAAGTACAGTCACATGCTGTTTAACCTCCGGCACATATTCTGAGACTGCAACATTAAGCTTGTTTGTATTTATGCAGATGTAGCTGGCACTTCCTACTAAACTGCTAGGCTCTAGAAATAGCTGTTGGTTCAAGGTAACCACAGACCTTCATAGCCTGCTAATGCCATGAATGCTGCAGGCAATAGTAACACAAGGTTAAATATTTGAGAAGCCAAGTTATCTAAATATAGGCAAGGCACCCAAAAGAGTAAGCTATGATACATTTTTCAGCTCTTTTGTAATTTTACAGGACCATCTCTGCAGATGAACTTGGCTGCTGACCACAACATCATTGTGGAGCTGCATGACTGTGTAACACAGAGATATTAGATGGTAGCACAGTTGGAAAGATCAATAAGACTCCTGTAGAAATGCTCAGATGCAAACCTTTACAAACACTGATGCCAGGAATTAGCACTCAACTAAACCCTAGAAAGAAAAATGTTTATTTCCTTTAAGGATAAGTAAGGAAATACATAAAATGTAACAATCAAAATAATTATAACTGTGCACAGAATTCTTTGCTTTTAGGTGAACTCATGTAGATATTCTTTTAAATTTCATGCGTTCTCACTGTTCTAGTCTGCTTTCATTGCTGTGACAAATACTGAGCAAAACCAACTTGGGAAGAAAGGAGGTTGTTTCATTTTGTGATTCCCAATACAGTTCATCACTGAGGGAATTCAGGGCAGGAACTGAAGCAGAATCCATGAAGTAAACTGTTTACTGGCTTGCTTTCTCATGGCTTGCTCAGCCTGCTTTCTTATATAACTAAGCCTACTTTCTTATATAACTCAGGACAATCTGCTAAGGGGTGGAACTACCTACAGGAGGCTGGGACTTTCCATATCAATCATCGATCAACAAAATGCCTACAAGTCAATGTGATGGAGGCATTTTCCTAAACTAGGTTAACTCTTCCTAGATCATTCTTGACAGAAACCCAATCAGCACACTCACTCATCACAAAAGACAAGTAACTTACACATCTGCGACATGTGCATTGCACTTTTTATCTTGATTCCTCTTTTCTCGGTCCTTTACCTTCATACAATATTTGATGGGTGAGTAAAAAACTACAAGGTGAGCAGTTGAGTGTTCTGTAGACATAATGTATTTACTTTGGGATTTTAATTTAAAGGAAAAATAAAACACTTCCATTGCTGGGGCTATTTTCATCTTTTTAGGGAAGTGTAGGATCTTATATACTGTATGGCAAATATTAGATATTCAACAAGTATCTATTGCATACAACTGGGAAAACATGGGAGTTGTCCAGGCAGCCATTATTTTAGTCACAGCTGCTCTGTCAAAGGTGTATGTGATATCTGCTGCTCAGGAGACTTCAAGTCACCACTTCCCAGATCTATATCAAGTGTTGAAACAGTTTGCATATAATAAACACACATGGCACTTGTTTTTCTTTAATCAGATGCCTGGGGCCTTCTTAAGAGATTCTGACTTAATAGTTCTGGGATGGAACCTGGATATACAGCTTGTAGGAAGTNGGGCAATCTGGATATGCAGCAAGGGTGTAGAGCTGTCTAATCAGAAATAAATCCCTATTCCTAGGTTTGTTGATATTGAGATACCTAAGTATGTGATGTGGTGAGTGTGTGAGAAAAGTGTGTGGTATGGAGTATGTGATGTGGTGTGTGTCTGTGTGGTGTGTGGTGTAATGTGTGTGGTGGTGGTGGTGTGTTTGTGTGTCTGTGGTGTGTGGTGTATGTCTGTGAGGTATGTGGTGTGATGTGTGGGGTGGTATGGTATGGTTTGTGCATGTGTGTGTGTGTGTGTGTGTGTGTGTGTGTGTGTGTGTGTGTTTATTCTCTTGGTTAATCTAACTCAAATAACATTTTATTTCCCTTTCAACACCTTATACCTCCAAAGATACTGGTAGTTAAGCAATTGGAATGAAAGCAATGAAAATAGAAGCAAATAGCTGGGTTATCTCTGTGGCAAGCATATGCTTGGTATGTACAAGGCTTTGTATGCAATCTTTGGGTACCTTTCTTTCCAAAAAAAAATCCTTCTTGTACAGCCAAAAGGATTAATGCAGTATGGAGTCACTTCCTACCATAACCACAATAAAAGACCAGATGTGCAATAAGCCAAGTCTAATTCTGTTTCTTTTTCAGATGAGACATATGCCTAAATTTTTCTGTTTTACTGTTTTAAATTCTTTATTTGTAAAGAAGATGAGGACTACACCCAGTAAGCTTGTAGTATGGTTTCAATGAGATCATAAATCAAACATTGTTAGAAAAGAGACTGAGGATATGTAAGAAATCTGTGAGAGGTGAGCTGATGGCCGTGAGGACGATGTCAGTGGCAGCAGTGGTAAAGATGGTAAAAACAGATTCTGACATAAATGCCTATATAGTTTGAAAACCTCTAACTAAGTTAATAAAAACATTTTCTAAGATTCCTGTTTGCATGTGTCAGGCTAAGAATATTCAACAATTGTTTGTATTTCTACTGTGGATTCAGTNTTTTCTAAGGCACCTAAGGTACAATCATTAAAAACACAAAATTGTTTTCAAGGTCTGTGGATGTTGGTGAGGAAGACAGGCAATAAAGAAAAGATAATAAAGAATAAAGTTATTTCATAGTGATTGCCTGCAAGACCTAGCTCTTTTTCCAAACTGTNCATAGCTCCAAAAGTAAGTTTAAAATTTAGGTATTAGGTACGAGCATTTTTATTTTAAACTAGTAACTAGAATTTTATCTAGGTAGTAGACATTTAATTTTAATCTAAATAACAGAATTTTAACTTTAAACTCGGTGCTAGAGTTTTAATTTTAAACTAGGTGCTAGAATTTTAATTTCAATCTAGGTAGTAGAAACTTAATTTTAATCTAGATAGTAGAATTTAGATTTTAAATTTTAATCTAGATAGTAGAATTTTAAGTTTAATCTAGGTGCTAAAACCTTTTGCTATTTCAAAAGTAATTCTCATTTTTACCTTGCCCAGCTAAGGAAGATAGTAGTGATATTATCATTACTGTGAAGTAATAGGTTTCATTAATGACACAATCAGCAAATTCACTGATCTGCAAAGATGAGAAACCTTCCCCAAGCCCACTCCCTCCATGACTGAGAAAGAGAATTAGCATATTCAGAGAAGATTACTCCCATCTCACATAGGAGTGCAAACACTATCAAGTCCCTCTCCCTACTCAAGCTGAAGGTCTTTGACAGCTGATCACAGAGAAAAACCAACTAGCCAACCAATACCCAGTTAGCAAAAGTACATGGAAGGTGTTTTTTTCTAGTTTACAAATATCTTAGCTTCACAGCTTTTTGGGGAACCATTAGCCATGCTTTGTTGTGAGTTGATGGCATAGTTCAGTGGAAGTAATAAGCCTGCCTCCCTCCTTTGTGCAGAAGATGTCACAGCACTGACTTAAAAACACACATGAAATGTGTTAAGTAATTCTAGTAATAAGAGGAGAGGAGCTGTCACTCACAGTATCTGAATCATAATAGGTTCATTTATTTATAGATTCAAGCTACTATTACTTGCATATTAAGGAAATGGAGAAATTGACATATCTTTACCATATTACCCCTTAACACATGACAATATGCAAAACAAATCATAATCAAAGGTCATTCATTTTTTTTCCATAAAAATTTTTTTAGTTTTTATACCCAACCACTGAGAAATAAATAGATACTCAAGGGTAAATGTCTAACAGCAAAATATGAGCTATATTCTCCAAGGAACATAATTGAACCTAGAAAACTCTAAGGATGTCTCTGAGAAATTAAAAGAGAGATTTGATTTTCTTAAATCTTATGTTTCTTTATAAGATAAAGTATCCCTCAGAGGCTGTGAGGTTGGAGCACATGAATATAGGTCTTCTGAAGGGCTCACAAACAGGAACACATCTGGCTCCTTCTCAAGCCAGTAAGAGTACTTGGAGGACAAGGTGCTGGACTGGGCCCTCTGGAAGCTTGAGACAGTTGTTTGGCTTGAACTGTTTGGGGGCCCCCAGGCAGTGGGATTGGGATCCGTCCCTGGTGCAGGGGCTGGCTTTTTGGAGCCTAGTGCCTGTGGTGGGACACTTGGCGTAGTCTTGGCACAGGGAGGAGGGTCTAGTC
>LZPO01008363.1:16823-49820 GCA_001675575.1 Neotoma lepida | reverse complement strand
CTCTGGATTTTAGTATTTTAGTATATGTCTCTTGTTTGATGTTTTTTTGTGTTGGTTGTAGTTCCATCTTGTCTAGGTCATTATCCCTTATTCCTCCTGGACAATATTTGATAATCATTCCTATTGTATATAGTTTTGTATTAGGTTAGAATTTTCTTATTTAGACAAAAGGGGGAGATGTAGTGGGCAGCAGTTCCAGCTATGACCTGGAAGCATAACCCTTACTGAGGCTTCCAGTAACTGCCATGCATACCTCAGACCTCCCCCCAGGGGTGGAGCCAAGAGAGGAGCCATTAAGACTGGGGAGCCATTAAGACTGAGGATCAGTCCGTGCTGGAGCTCTTGGTTCCTGGATCCTGGACGTTGGATGGTGGACCAAGCAGAGTTCTCCAGAGAATACCGCTGGACTGCACCTCACCTCTCCTGGACCCTGTGACCAACTCCTTTACTTACTGTAAGTTGCCCTAAATCCCTAAATAAACCTTTTGTTAACTACGTGGAGTTGCCTTAATAATTTCCCCCATTAGAGAACCCTCGCAACAGAATGAAACAACAATGCCCAGGTCATGTTGCTGTGGAGAACAAATGAAACATACACACAGAAGAGAACACTCAGAATTATTATACATGTGAATTGTAATATCTGAAATATATGGGAGTCAGATACANCCTCTGGCCACTTGCTGCTGACATGCTGACTCAATAGCTGGTTTGCCTTCATCAGAAACTCAAGCATAGAGAACAAGGTTTTGTGGGTGAGTGGTTTGGCTACCCTGTGCCAACAGCTTGCCATGATGACTTTGAAGATATCATTCAGCAACTCAGGCTGGCATGGAACGTTATGATGATGAAGTAAATAAATGTGGCTGAAAATACCAAGTATAGCACTGGACTCAAATTTCAGTTCTTTTTTTAAGACTTATTTTTAGTTTAGTTTAGTTTAGTTTATTTGTGTGTGTGTGTGTGTGTGTGTGTGTGTGTGTGTGTGTGTGTGTGTGTATACAGTGCCTGCAGAGGCCAGGAGAGGGCATCAGGTCCCCTGAAGCTGGACATACATGTGGTGGTTCTGAGCCACCATTGAACTCCTGTCTTCTTGAAAATCAGGAAGCACTGTTAGCCACTGAGCCATCTCTTCAGTATCCAAATAACAATTTATTCAAAGTAAAAGCAGAGAAAAATTGAAGTAAGACCATGAGTTTTGCCATTTTAAAAACACAACCTCAGGCCTGGGAGACGGCTCAGAGTGTCCTCAAGTAGTAATTCAAGATTAATGACCTGAGTTCAGTCCCTGAAACCCACTTAATAATATGAGAGAAATAACTCCCACAAATTGTCCTATTACTTACACATGTACAGACATGTGCATGTGGCATACACATAAATAAATGTAATTCATAAAAAAATGATACTTGCTTTCTAGGATCATAGGCTTCTTGTGTCCTAAATGAGAAGAATAAAATATCCGGGAGCAATCACAGGCTAACAGAGACCCACAAACCCACTCCATGAACAGAAGTAAAGAGATATCAGAATTATATATGTGTTGAATACTTGCCTTAATATTTTATTAACAATTAAAAGTATAGAATAATTTCCCTTTGCCTATCAATGTCCCTTGAAAATAATACAAAAAATATATTATTTTAAAGTTTAATTTTGAGCTTGGCCAAAAGTCAAGTTTAGTCCAAATGACTGAGAATACTTTTTATGAAGTAAACATAAAATACAATGACCAGAGAATGCCTTGAGAATGAAAATAGGAATTAAATAGTAAAATAATATAATACTATATATAAATAAAATAAAAACTAATATTTTTATTTTGGGCAATTATATTGATGAACTCATAGAATTTATTTTTCTAAAGCCATTTTGAAGCTTGAAATTATTCAAATTAAGGAGGGAGGATAATACAGAAAGAGAGGAAAGGAGGATATTTGAAAAAAACATTGGGAGATATTATTTTATGTTTACTTAAATATGTAATATATCATGTAATAAATATATAATATATAGTTTAAATGGAGTTATGCCACATGGTGTGAGAATGCGCCCCTCAAGATCCTTAGACTATCTAACAAAACCCCAGTGCCAGGCATAAGAAATCTCTCTTAGAGTTGTTGGTTGGGGGAATCCAAGAGAGCCACAAAACTATACTGTTCTTGGCTGCCTCCCAGAACTTGGAAGTAAGACTATTACTGAAGACACCAGAAAATTTGGACCCAGGACTTGCAGGAATTGGACAGGAGCTAACCTGAAAGCTTCCTCCCTAAGGACTCACTCTCACAGTAGCTGATGGCATGATGCAAACTGCCAAGAGAGAAAAGAAATCAATAGACCTACCCAACCATAACGCTCATGAAGCACAACAGCGACCATCATGGCAGGGTATATCTAGGGTATGATAGTGGCACTTTTGCCTTGAGAGTAACCAAAAGAAATCAGGAGACAATTAATAAAAAAGGATTTAGCAAAATGTGAATATATGACAAGTGTCTTAATTAAATATCAATATATTATAAATTTTTTTAAAGTTAAGAAACATGAATTTTTAAAAAGTAAAATAGCTTTAAATTTAGGAACAAGAAAGATTTCCTTTATGGGCATTATGTTTCAACATGTGTCTTAAAACAGTTGTTTAAGCAATAGGAAAAATTAGGAGAAAGGAGAAGAGTTATAAATCAGAAAATATGAACTCAAGATCATATTATTTGAGATTGTATTGTTTTTTAACCTAGAAACTCCAAGGAAGAAACTACAAAATTATAACTCTCCCAATAATTTACAACATCATTAATCTGCTTAATTAAGAAAAAAAATAAAAGTATAGAAATCAATAACCTTCTAGAAATAAACATGATTAATTTGAAAACAACAATGCAAGAAAAGATTCTGCTTAGGAAGCAATTAGAAAGACAAATTTTTTCTGTGTGTCTGTGTGTCTGTGAGTGCGCATGCGTGGGATGAAGAGAAAGGTCAGCCTAGTATATCATTATTCAGGGGCCATTCACATGGTTTTTGAGGCAGGGTCTCTTACTGGGATCTGGAACTTGCCGGTTAGACTAGATTGGCTGACTAGCCAGCACAAGGGACTGCCTGTTTCCACCCCCACCACCATGCCCCATCACCACAAAAGTGCTGGATTTACACGTGTGTCACAAGGCCCAACTTTTTTTGTAGATTCTGGGGATAATATTCAAATCTTCAAACTCACACAGAAAGTGCTTCACTGACTGAGCCATCTCTCAGCCTCAAAGATCAAATTTCCAGGAATAAAATAAGCAGGAAATTTATAAGAATTTTATTGAAACTCTCCAAAAACAATAGAAATATTCAGAAAGTTCTTGGCTAGGATTTTCAACATTGTAAACACTTCAATTTTCCTAAGAATATCTCATTAAAAGACCAATATTTTTTTAAACTGGATAATCTGATATTTAAGTTCTTGTTAACTTCCAAATAAGTACAATTAGACAAGTAAGATGGTGGGGAGAGTTGAAGGAGAATTTTTAGATATAGCACAAAGTTTCTGTAACTACAAGTATGACATTAATGTTCTAGTTTGTTTTTTGTTGTTGTTGCTGCTGTGATAAAACACTGACTAAGAGCCACTTGAGGAGGAAAGGCCTTACTTGGCTTTCATCCTGATGACAGTCCATTATCTAAGGAAGTATGGGCAAGAAATCCAGCAGGAGTAGAGGAGAAAACCACAGAGGAATACTGCTTACTTGTTCTTCATGGCTTCCTGCTTTCTTAAACCTCCCAGGACCATCTGACCAGGGACAGCACCATCTACAGCAGCCTGGGCTCTTGAATACCAATCATTAATTAGGAAAATGTCCCACAGACTTGCCTACAGGCCAGTCTTATGGAGGTGGTTCTTCAATTGAGGTTTCCCTCTACACAGGTGACTCTACTTTTTGTCAACTTGAGAAAAAGTAACCAGCACATAACATATGAAAAAAAGTTGGTGAATTTTAACTGAAGTTTAAAAACACAGAGGAACACAAAATGTGATGAGCCTGTCATCAGATGAACTATTCAATTGTTGTGGAGATTGGATAGGAATTTGTTTTTTTTGTTTTTGTTTTGTTTTTTTGTTTTTTGTTTTTCGAGACAGGGTTTCTCTGTGTAGCTTTGGCGACACCTTTCCTGGAACTCACTTAGCAGCCCAGGCTGGCCTCGAACTCACAGAGATCTGCCTGCCTTTGCCTCCCGAGTGCTGGGATTAAAGGCATGTGCCACCACCACCCAGCTTGGATAGGAATTTGTAAAGAACATACTTTGATCCTTAACCTCAAACTCAGCAAATGAGATTGCAGAACTTACTAACAGAGGATGAGTCAAATATGCCAAGTGAAAGCACAGCTGATTCATAAGATAATGCTTAAGGTGATTTCAGAGTGAGAAAGGACAGAGCGTGACACAGAAATCTACCAAGCTTAACAGAAAACTGATTAATCCATCCATATATAAGTCAAAAGACCAATTAACAACATGGGAGGGATGTGAAATCTATGGTACTAAGAAAGTGTTTGGTATTTAATAGTGTAAAGAATCCAATTACAGCCAGGCAGCGGCAGAACACTCCCCAGCACTCAGGAGGCAGAGGCAGATGGATCTCTGTGAGTTCAAGACCAGCCTGGTCTACAGAGTGAGTTCCAGGACAGCTACACAGAGAAACCCTGCCAAAAAAATAAAAGGAAGGGAGAGAGAGAGAGAGAGAGAGAGAGAGAGAGAGAGAGAGAGAGAGAGAGAGAGATCCAGTGTCATAAAGAAGCAATATTTAAGACAAATTCTATGGAAATGCTAGACACTTATTAATATTTTCAAATAAGCCATTTTATATGGAAGAGGACAACTTCTTGAGGGTGACATGAGCACTGCACATGTAGACAAGAGCACTGGCTGCTTGTCTAATCAGTTCCCTAAAATTGAGAAGCATAGGCTTGTCAAGAGACAGTTATAGAATCATTATTTTCAGATGATGGAGCTGTAACTTCACCCAAGGCAGTCTAAGTTATAACACAGGAGCTCTGTCTTATAGACTGTAACTCCCTTCCGCCAGTCACAGATTCACAGCAAAAATATTTACTTGTGTGTTAAAAGTATAGCCAAGTTTATCTTCTAAGTTATTCTTTCCATGGAAGGAATAACCCTAGTTACAAATTTGAGGACAGTTCACTTGTCAACCTGGGTGCGCAATACTTTGACAACAACTGAACTCTTACATAAATCCATCTCTCTAGAAAATCGAATACAATGGCAAGACTGATAAGTGCTCTGGTCTCCAGTTTCTTTAGTTCAATAACTGAAACAGGAAGATCATTTGGATGACAAGTACAGTAAAGATGTTTGTGCATAAGACCTAATGGAACAAAAGAAACTCTGGATTACATTTGAGAGCAAGAGAACCAAGCATGCTCATTTCATCCTGTAAATTCACTAAGGAGAAAAGTGAAAGGGCTTCTGCTAAGAGATGTCAACAGTACTGGACACAGGAGAGTATATTTTCTTCTCATAAAAGGAAACTGAAAATAGGTAGAAAATTTTCCTTTATAAGACTCTTACAAGGTATAAATACAAATTATGTCACTATAAAGTTATAAGAATCAGAATATCTTCAGAGGAAGATTAGCTTCCCAATAGAAAAAATTACAAGAATACACTAAAGTCAGTACATCAGCAAATCTCAAAGAAAGTGGATTTCTTTTTCATGGATAGTAGATTTTCTTTGATAAGCAAAGCTGCTTTGCACAGTGAATACGTTTTTACGTCCAAATGTGAGTCTTAAATACTAATTTAAAACACTTTTTCAGTGACAAGTACTTAAAGCATAACCTAGTAGAAGGAAGGGAAACAGCATAAAGCTGAGAAATGGCTAATATTAAAGGATCAATCCTTTTTGAAAAGGTAGAAAGTAGAAATGACAGCATGGAGCCCCAGTGTTTACATGTTTACAGGTGCTGTACACACATATAGTAGTAGTGTGACACTGCAGGCAGGTCACAGGCTCATGATATGTGGTAGAATTCTAAGCCTGCATTTTGTCAGCTTTAACTGAAAAAGAAGGAGATGCCTTCTAGGCTTTGAGTTGTAGCCAGAATAGACAGATGGGAACCTGTTTAGCATCCATGTAGATAAAACAATAAACAAATTTATTTTGGAACTATCCTACAAGATCATTTCATAACTAATGTAATCATAGAATCCTAGGTAAAAGAATACTAGTTAACTATTGATGACAAATATAAGTGTCTAAAATCTGACACTTGCTTTCAAGGAACTTCAAATTCTTTTACTTAAACAGGTAAGTATAGAGCAAATGCTCTCTTGCAAGTTCAAGAAATGAGACAAGTCAGGGCTTCTCAGAGTTCATAGGTGGATACTGAACTATGAAAGCCTAGAAGAGCTGATTAGAGAGATAAGTAGGTCATTTTTAAGCAGAGGAAGGCCCCTGAGTACTCTAGGAACATCTCAGAGAAACTTTTAGGGTGAGTCTTGGTGTTCACAGAGCATCTTTTGTTTCAAGTCGCCAAGGTCTGAGTGAGCAGAGCTCTCTGGGTTAAGTCTGTCTGGAACCTGGGGAAGTGTGATTTGAATTGTGCTGAAGCATCATCTTTAACTCTGGTAATACTGAGATCTTTGGGTATCATCCAGAGGTAATAGTAAGCCAATGGACAGCTGTAAGCAAGTCATGTAACTCCTAATAGAAGTCACTCTGGATATAAGGGAAACTGACAGGACAGGAGTGGGAGAAGAAACCACTGGCCCTGAAGTCTAGTTAGAGTGAGTTCATAACTGTAAAGATGAGAAAAGGAGGACCCAAATTAACACAGGACAGGACATATGTGGTGATTATATTGTGTCTCCCAAAATATTGTGTACCCTAATAAAACTTATCTGGAGTCAGAAAACAGAACAGCCACTAGATAGACATAGAGGCCAGAAAATGGTGGCACACACGCCTTTAATCCTAGCATTTTGGAGGCAGAGATCCATTCAGATCTCTGTGAGTTCAAGGCCACACTGGAAACAGAGCCAGGCGTGGTGGTACACACCTTTAATCACAGGACTTGAGATCTATGTCTTGCTTGGGAAAGATACATGTCTTTAATCCCAGGAAGTAATGGCAGGAAGCAGAAAGGTATATATGGCATGAGAACCAGAAACTAGAGGCCTTTTAAGCTTTTAGGTTTTTGAACAGCAGTTCAGCTGAGATACATTTTGGTGAGGACTCAGAGGCTTTCAGTCTGAGGAAACAAGATCAGCTAAGGAGTTGGCAAGGTGAGGTTGGCTGTGGCTTGTTCTGTTTCTCTGACCTTTCAGAATTTACCCCAATAGCTGGCACTGAGTTTTTTAATTAATAAGACAGTTTAAAATTTGTGTTACATCTGGCACCCAACATGGGGCTCGAACCCACGACCCTGAGATTAAGAGTCTCATGCTCTACCGACTGAGCTAAAAGACCTTTTAAGGTTTGTGCTACTTTTACAGACATGAGGGGTCAAATTGTGGTATTTCTGTAGCAAAATATAAAAGAACTATAAATCAATTGCATATATGGGCAGTGAAGGCTAACTTAACTCTCTAAACTGGAGTTGGGTGGATGGTATTGCTAAGAATAGGGCCAGAAAACAAAACAAGACAAATATGTTTGAGCTAGAAAAGATTATTAGTATTAGTCTGTCTGGGGACAAGTGAATTTTGAAGGGCTTAAGGGAGACAGATAGCTACATTAACAGCAGCAGAAGAATGCAAGATCTATCTTCCACAGAATTTACAAGCTGGGAAATATATCTACTTGTTTAAATGGCTGAGAAAACTTCAGTTGTTCCAGTTGCTAAATCTGAATGATGCCATAGGCAAAACTGAGGTCTTATCTGTTTTGTTTCTAGGCTCTACTAAAACAAAATGGATTAAAAAACTTAAGAGTTTGGATGTTGCTGGCAAATGCACACCACGGGAGAACCGCACTGTGTGCAGCAGTTGTGATTCTGTGCCTTTCAGCTGTAGGCTTTGTCCAGCAGGCATTCAGGGACTGAATGCTAGCACACCTGCCATCAGAGTCACCAGGACTGAATTCCAGCAATCTGGATCTCTTCTCTTCACCACAGGAAAATTTTATAGTAGAACACAGGGGTGAACTACCCTGGAGAAGAATAGTCAGGTCTGCAATGAGAAATCAACACTTTTTTCTCCTAACAGTAATTCCCTGGGGGGAAAGGGAGAAAACAGGCATTTCCACCAGAAAATGAACACAGCAGTCTATGGGTCCCACAACCAAGCAGAGAAGTATTATTAGGTTCTGATAGGGCACTCTGGATTTAAAGACATTCTATAAATGGTCTACCTGGTTTCCATCATCCACCAACCTCTATCTTGCACCTTCTTATTCTTGATAGTATGTATTTTCTCTGAAAACCCATCTAAATGTCAGTGGAAAGTGTTTCAGAAATTCACAATCAATAGAATGGGTTTGGATGTTATGATCTATAAGCATTCCTATTCTGGTGTTAGTTACTGTATGAAGACTTCTCAGCATAACTAATACTCTTAGCCCTTTCTGACCTAAATTATAACAGTTTGTGTCTATGTCATTTTGCACCTTTGAGAAAAAGGCAAGCTTAAGGCAATGCTTTGTATATAAATAATGTCAGTTAAGCATTATTAGAAAGGTGAGACAGGAATGAGGTACTCCTTTCTCCATGGAGAATATGTCTTCTCAGGAGTATGTCAAATCTAGGATATCTCAGGAACAGGGAACCTAGGACCCTCCACATACTCATGCACAGGCCTTTTGTTCTCAGCTAAGCTCACTGACAAGATGTCTCTGGCTGTGACTGTTAGTCTGAAGGTAAAGCCAAATTCAAAGCCTAAAAGAAGTGTGGACATAATGCTACTTTTAGCCTATTGTATACAATTTTTGTGTTGTTATAATGATGTCAAAATAAAATTATCTGATATCATTCTTTAAAGACTACACAACTTTTTAATTATTTGAATATATTATCAAAAGAAATACACTTCTGGTAAAGACATAAGTCTAGTTCTTGTAGTCCAAATGTTTTGTACATTGCAGCAAATGTTATGGGACTGTCTAAAACATCTTTTAAAGGTGAAGAACCCATGGACAAAGTCGAGAGTGAATGCACAGTCTCTTCCCCTTCCTCCAACCCTCTGCCCCACCTCTTTCTTTCCTCATTTCTTCTTCCACCTCTGATAAAGTGAAACAACGTTTAAATTTAAAAACATAACTCAGTTTAACACAACCACCCTCAAAGCAAGAGTGCACCCTGCAGTGTTTCTTGAATATGCAACAGAGAGGTAGGAGGAAGGGAGAAAAGCACCTTCCACAGAGTTCATACAGAAACTAGCTTAGTTAGAATCTTCACTAGCATGGTAAAAACAGTCCAGTCACCTTACAGTGTGCAAACTGGCCTTGGGTGCCACTCCTTATAGATGTCATGTTCTTGCTTCCACATCCAGGTACCTCCGGCTCTAAAGGGGGTTCAGGGCATCCTCCCTTTCCCAGGAGACTTGAGACTCATTTTCAGAAATGTTTCCCCATCTCCCACATTGCATCTACATGAGAGGAGAAGGAAGACAGCTTATACCAGGATGTCTAGGCTACTTCATACACATGCCATCCTCAGATGTGAGAGCAAACTTTCCCATAAGTTAGACCTTATGTTCCTAAAGGTTTCAGATGTAAAATCAGCATGGCATCCTGCATACTGAATTAGCAGAATGTGCTCAAAAAACTGCTTTGTGAACTAGCAGGTGTGAGGCTCAGTAGGCTAGTGCAACGGTGAAGAGACACCTGCTGTGGTAGGGAGAATTCCCACATGGATCCTAAGAGTTTGACCTATACATACACACCCCATGAAATCTTTTCCCTGGAATATGGAGTGAATACATGAATATGCAGATGAGGCAGAGGTTAAGGATATAATTAAGATGAGCAGTGAGCTGGTCTTAAGTTCATCAGAAAGAAGATTATCTTGAATGGTCCAGATTTAAGGGAACTTCTGCAAGAGACCCTCTTGCTGATCTTAAAGAAGTAACTGTTCTCTTATGAGACCATGCATGGAAGAGGCTATGGAGCAGTAATGCAGGGCAGGCTCCGCCTGTTAAGGAGAGTGCCTGGCTGATAGCTGGCAAGAAAAACAGGACTTCATTTATAAAGTTACAAGTCTACCAACCACTATTTTAGGCTGGAAGGGGACTTCAGGCCTTAGATGAGACCACAGCTCCAGCTGACAACTTGTTTATGTCCTTGCAGGCCTCCCAGAAGAGGACTCAGCTGATCCATGCTTAGACAGACAATGCAACTACAAAGAGGAGGTGATAAATCTCTATGTTGTGATGATTACACAGAAATAGAACACTAATAGGACACTTGGTTCCTAAGCATAGATACCAGGAATACAAGAGTCTAAATCAATAACAGGTAAAAAACACAGCAAGACCAAAGAGCACAAATCTTTGTGAACTTCAGGAAGCAGAGTGCCTGGGCTGTTTCCCTCACACAAGCTTTACCAACAGGCTCACACATAATAAAGTGCACTGCTTTTTATCGNCCTCCAATGACATTCTCCAAACCACAATCCAGCGAAGACTTAAGAAGAGTTGTGCTGGCTTCTGTCATACCTTACTGTGTCTTTTGCCCAGCACTAGGTGTACTGTGTTTCTTCCTATACTTCTAACATGAAGAAAAGAAAATAATAACACCACCTATAAAACCCACATTGAAAATTGTCTCCATAAAGAAAGAATTTAAATTTTAAAAAATTTCTTTAGATATTTTGGTCAGGCTATATAAGACTACATAAAATATATACAAATACTAATGAGTATCACCTTTGTTTTGAAGATGTTGTGCACCGCCTCATTGATGGGGTACATCAGGTTACAATTTGTCTTAGTAACCACAAAGGGAAAGAAGTGTTCTGTCCAAATTTAGATAAGACTGGAAAATGTAGGCTAATGCACTATAATATTTGAAATGGACACATCTTTATATCTTCCAAAAAAGAAAAATAACCTTTCATCAAACAGTACTTAGTGACAAATATTCATATTTAAAAAACTAGGTTTTTTCTAAATATGTCCTTAAATGTTTTGTTGTTATATTTTCCCTTTAGCATTTATGATAATATTAACATACTTAAAGCCAATACTGATTCAGAAAAGTTATAATGTACTAAACATAGTCAATAAAAGTAGCTATGCAAGCATGAGCTATATATTAGGTATGATAATAGTCATATGTGCCTGTGTGATTTAAGTGAGAAGTATTAGTCCATGTAATGAATAAAATAAATTTATTGTAATTATTTTTTTCTCCGTAAATGAGGTATATGGACCTAACAACTGAAGGATTCTTGGTTTCTCTGTCTCATTACACTCTAGTTAAATACACTATAAGATGTTTCAATATGTATGCTTTAGTTCTAATTGTATATAGGCAATATTTGTTTTCCAGTAATGTTTTTAAATTTCATATCTGAAAATGAAAGTAAAGAAAATTTGATTGTGCAGATCAGTAGAGCATCATTGAGTGCTAACTTCTTTTCTGTTGCCCCTGTCATACTACTACAAATTTGTAGGATTATGCTGTAGATTTCTGGATGGAAATATATTTTTTTCCACTGGGGAGACTTGTAGATGATGCCCTGAATTCTTATAACATTTTAAATTTCAATAGTAAATCAGGAAGGGTAAAAAAAATCTGTGTATTCTTTAGGTTAGAAGGGTAAATTTTGACAGGATGTTTTTTTCTCTTTATTTTTATTAAAATAAGACTAAAACCCACATGAGAATGGCTATAAAATATACTCCAGAAATGAAGTAGAAATGAACAGATTCAATTCAATATACACAGAATAAAGTAGCAATATGAATAATTCAGCAGTTTTTAATTGCAAAGGTGACATTTTTGATCCTTTAAAACTTGCAGATAGCCTTGTGTTTCAAAAGAAAATAAATGACTTTTATGTATGAATCAAAAGAAATGAGAATGTTCATAGGAAAAAGTTTCAAGGCTAGCACTATTTAGTAAACTTGTGTCAACAAGAAAACATATTATAATAAGATAAACTAACCCTTTAGTTGGAAAGGTGATATTCTCACAATTCTAAATTTAGTAAATTCTGTGATGAAGAATTTCAGATTATTCAAGTCATCCTGCAATAAAAAAGATTAAGTGAAGAAATAACAATCTTTTTGTAATGGAGTTTCTTGAAAGAAAAGGTATTCATTAAATGCTGTAAGCAAACTCTTGTCACTGCCAATCTCTATGTTACTCAGTACTTGGGAATGCTGTGATTTCATGCATCCTGGATCTCTTCAAGAATCCTCAAGACTCTGGAAGCACAGAGCAGGCATGGTCACCAAATAGTTTTAGATATTTTTCTAATTGTGCTAAATGTTGGCATATGATGAGCTTCTCAAATAAGGATTTAAATTTTTCTAACCTTTAAAATGTTCTATTCTTTAACAAGAATGTGTAGAATGGAGCGATTCACACACACACACACACACACACAGATCCATCTCTCCACATGTGCACTCCTGTTCATCATGAGAGTCAGAAAGAGGCCACATCCTCACACTACAGCCTCTTTGATTAGCAACTGAAATTCAAATGTCCTCTGTAGTGGTTCCCCGGATTCTGCTGGGATGATTTAGTATGCACTGCACTCCATTCAACTTTAAATGACAATGACAAAAGCAAATCACCATTTATAATCACCTCACCTTCAAAACATGCACTCAGGATCGATGTTTAGCGCACCTTGGTTTGGAATATTTAACTTTAAGAGCTGCCATCTGCTCAGAACTGCTCTTCGGGGATCTTGGTTAGAGCAGCTAGAGACAACAGTGCTGATTTTTGCTGGTGGTGGCATAGGCCAAAGATTTGAACTTGGCCTCAAATAATTTCTCTTATTGCCACTTAATAAACCACAAATATCTAGTAGCAGTATCTAATTCATACATACTTCCTAACATCAAATAATATGAAAAAGGAAAGAGTGGGTAACTCTAAAGTTTATTTTAAAAGAATGGCTACCCACAAAATGAGCAAATAGTCACAATAGCCTTGATTGGNTTGAATTTCAAAAACAAAATAAAAAAGTATTTCACCTTTCTGTCATGCAAAACTTGCCTAAGTCTTCCAAAAGGTTAAAATCTTGTGTCCCACCCTAGAAGGGTGTGAGAATCCAGAGCGCTCGTGTGGAAGTGGGAGTAGATGTTAAATTTCATACAGGCTTCAGGAGATGAGTCTATATGAGTCTTGTATAATAGACAGGAAAGGGGACAAGAGCTCACAGAAGCTGCCTACAATGAGGGCATGGGTATTCTGGTGGAACCTACTGACAGCATTTCTTAGGGACAGAGCTAAAACCAACTGCAGATTCACAGGCTCCAGTAGAAGGAGCCTGAAGGAGAGAGAGGATCTGACCGTGGTCCTGAAAGATCAAAGGCTATTTCCAGAAAGACACAAAGCACCGTATCTGCATGAACATTTTTTTCCAGTCCAACTAAAGAAGTCAGATATTCGGTATTATTTATCTTCACAAAACTCTGAAACTTCTCCTGTNGTCGAGTCAGCCTTCACAATGCCCAACTCCTCCTTCCTCAATAGTCTTTCCTCGAGTGTCGTGGTAATTTCAGCATTAAGAGGCGAGATTCTGACAAACTCCCAATACTCAGAAAGTCTCCGGACAGCTCATACCTGGTCTGGCTGATTACTCAGGATTTCTTAAATTCGAAAGGGAAGTCAGAGGAGTCTGGAAAGCCTCCAAACTCTAACCCGGGCAGCCTTGGAACTCCAGAAAAAAAGTACACATCTCCCCCTGCACCAAGCTCCTCAAGGCACCACACAGTACAGGTCCCACCACGAACCCCTTATCCATCATTCTCCAGACTTGTGTTCCAAACCTAGGCTATCAAGGCTACAAGAATATCAAGTGCTTTTATGATTGGGGGGTGGGGTGGGGTAGTGGTGGTCTTGTTTTATTTTTTTCCTTTCCTCCTCTGGCTACTCTGGCAAATTATGGTGCGGATGGAATCAGGGAAGCGGAAGCAAAAGTCCAAGAGAAAAACCATCCTAGGGAAATTGGCAACTCAGGTAAGCCCTACTTACGTGTTCCGTCGAAACGGGTGGCGATGGTGTCCAGGAAGGTGTTCTGAGGAGCCAGTAATCCTTTCATAACCGGCATTTTTCCAGCTGGGTGTGAAATTCCCCATCAAAGTTTGTCCAGAAGGATGGCCCTGCAGTAAAGTACCAAGCTAGGAGAAGCCACCGGGAGCGTGATGACGGCAGGGGCGGGGGGCCAGGCGTGCAGAGGATGGGGCCAGGCAAGGAAGCTGGGAGGATGGCAGCAGGAGCTACTCCCTGGCCGCCGAGGCGTGATCAGAGAAGCCCAAGATCAGCACTCTGAACCCGTCTCCTTCCAGGCTTCGTCCCTTCCTCCTCTTGCACCCCCAGACAACCCAAGGGTCTCTCCGTAGACCCCACGAAAGCCCACGGTGGCCCTGGGCGCCGCGCCCTGACCTGAGCTCTAGGGTCGCAGAGGACGGCGCCCTACCTGGGAAAACTGCGGGCGCTGAGCCTCTAGTACTCCAAGGACGCTGAGAAATGGAGAAATGCTAACCAGCCCAACTCCCGCCCCCCAGGAGCTGGGAACAAAGACCCCTTTGTTCCCGCTCAGTCCCTCTCCCAGGAGACCGGAGTCCCGTGGGTGTGGTGTCCTGGAGGGGAGGAGATAGGTCACCGCAGGTAACCCGCCTCCGCCTAGAACTTGGGAGGGGAAGGTCCCCACGGTGGTGTCCTAGGTAGCAAAGGCAGCCTAGAGCTTCGGAGGGAGGTGTCCCCCTTCCGGTGCACCTGCTATCCCCAGGTCCAAGTCAGCTGGGTGCCTACCACCCGCGGTCACCAAGCTCTCCCCAGCACTGGAAAACCGACCCAAGCTTGAGGTTTTGCGACCTCTCCTTCCTCAGCTCTAAAAAGGAATTCAGGTACCCTTCCCTTGCCAAACTCTTGGTGCTTTCCCCAACCCACTCAAACTAAAAGAGAAAAAAAAAATCCTCTTAAATCCGCAATGGTTTCCCACTCTTTCGTGAGGTGTGCAGAGTGTTTCTAGAAAAGTTTGCTGCTTTTATTGATTTACAAAATACATGGAAGTAACAGAGGAGAGTTTTCCGTGTAAAAACAGCTTCAACACGACCCCGCCACTGGCCTAGTGCCAGGAACTGCAGGTGTCTCAGAAAACTAAAGCAGTCTCTCTGCCTCTTTCCCCCGAGCTCACGAGGGGACTCGCTCTCTACCTACATTATGCTAAGGAAAGCCACCCAAATCTGGGGTGCATCCCTGAGGGAGGGCAAAGGCACATGCGAGCCCAGCCACCACTGAAACCCTAGCAAGGAGGAAAGGGAAAGTTACGAGCCCAGGAGATAAGAACAAACAGAAGCCCAGGTGCCGCTGCACCCGGAAAGGAAGGAGGGAAACGCGAACAGGTGTCTGAGGCACTGCAGGGACCGCTGGGTCCCCGCCTCCAGGATTCAGGCGTGGCAGCAGGTGCAAGCGGCCCCCAAACATCTGGCAGGGGCTCTTTTCTTGAATCCTAGGAGATTCTGGAGGTGATGAGGGACTCTAGGGGTTTCCTCGCTGCGGTCCTGGTTCCGTGAGGGCGGGGTGAAGAGAGAAAGGAGGCAGCTCCTTGTTCCCGCCCCTAGTCCTCTTCTTCGTGATGCACTTCCTGCCACGGAGGATTCCCTTTGTGTTGAGATTCCAGATCCGCCCGCCACAATCGGGGGCGGACGGGCGGGCCCGGGATTCCCGATGGGTGGCCACCTCGTGAAGCTCAGGCTGTGTGTCATTTTTCCTGCGGGTTACTGCTGCTGGCCAGCGGTGCCTCTCTCTCTCCCCGACCCCTCCACCCTAGCAAATGCTTCTGTCTGGAGCTAGTTGTTTCTTGTAGGGAAACCCCTACGTTCCCCCACACACACGCAGCTGAGCAGCACTGGCTCCCTCTTGGGTGTAGCCAGGAGAGAGAGATGGGGGAGTCCCTGCTTCTGTTTCAGTGGTGCCTGGTGCCCNAGAAAACCCAGTCTGCCTCTGCCCCTGCGAAGTGGATTGACGCTCAGCATGAAATTTATGTGTAAGCCACTGTTCAGATTCATAAATATTTACACTATAAGTGTGTTTGAGTGTCAAAAACAAAACAAAAAAACAAAACTGTTTCCTCTTTGATCTAGCCTCACTTGCTAGAAGGAAGCCATACAGAGGCTTAATAATGGAAACCCAAAAGGCAGTTTGGGTTCCTTGGCAAAAGAAGTCAACCATGTACCTTTTAATATTTTAGTCTTTTCTCCAATGCTCAGAACAAGTCAAGGGTAGTGCTAGGCACAACATCCTTTTCCTAAATTCACCTTGAATCCCCGCCCCCTACCAACCTATGCTTGGTCCATGGACCACACAGCCTCTCGTTTCCTTTTTTCTACCTGAATGTCTTTCTTATGAAGATATACTTCATCACTTTGGTCTTGAGTTCCAGGATCTCTAAGCTCTGCTCGAAGATCCATTGCTATTCTTGCTAAGTGTTTGTAGCACCAGAGACCAAAGTACACTATTAGAATGTGACCACCTTGGGAGTTGAAGCATACTGAATCCTCTTAACTGTATTTTGTCGTCTTCAAATCAAAGACAGAAACGCATCCTGAGAGGCAGGTGTTTTGTTTCTTTGTTTGTTTGTTTGTTACCTGTCCTAAACCTTATCTTTTCCTTAAAGGAAATTTCCTCACTGATGGACTAAAAGGACACCAACTCATTTTATTGAAAATCTTTCTCCACAAGGGATTCAAGCTTTCTCTGTGGCCTAAACAATGGCCCCATAATACAGACAACCTAAAGCACTCTTGGAGAGGTCATATTTATAAAGGGATGTAAGATAAGACACAAAATTCCTATAACCAGAGCACTAGATGTGTTAAACTATGGAAGGCTCTAGGTGAAACTGGCATAGGCAAAGCTCACTGATTGACTTACAGTACAGTACCATAAAATGTCACTGAATTCCAACACAAATCATATTTTGCAGTATCTTTTTTTGTTTGTTTGTTTGTTTGTTTTTCGAGACAGGGTTTCTCTGTGTAGCTTTGTCGCCTTTCCTGAAACTCACTCCGTAGCCCAGGCTGGCCTTGAACTCACATAGATCTGCCTGCCTCTGCCTCCCAAGTGCTGGGATTAAAGGTGTGTGCCACCACCACCTGGCATTTTGCAGTATCTTGCAAGCTGAGCTACTTGCAACAAACTCTCTGACCACCAAGATGCCTGCAGAGGTACAGCTTTTGTTGCTCATTGTCAAGGCTAAGTAGGCCTCTCCTTAATGACACTTACTGGTTCACTAAGGTGGACTTGGGTAAAACGGTTTCTTTGGTCTCCCCAAGAAAAGTCATAGAGTGCTCCCCTTCCAATGATATTTTGTCTGGGACCCTAGTCTGTGTGATGATGCCACCTACATTTGAGGGGGGGGGTCAGGCATCCTTCTCAGTTAATGCTCTAGAAATACCCTCAGAGGCAAGGCAAATCTAGTCAAGTTGAAAATAAAGATTGACCTCTACACACTCCGAATACAAAGTTATTCAAATACAATAAATATTACTGACTCTTGCATTGAGTGGCTGTGCACTTAAAAAAGTGAATTTGGAGTCAATCAGCTTATAATTTCCGATTTCTTATTTCAAGAAGTTATAAACAATAATTGACTTGCACAAAGGTCCATGACATGGACAGTGAACAGCTCTCATACTGAATTCAAATTTTGAAAAATGTATAGTAACTATATATCATTCTATATTGAAAATAAATTTTAGGCCATTCATGCTCAACAAGAGAGAGAGTTAACAATCAGCTAGAGATGTCTAACATGGTCATGGAAAATCTTTGGGTTTTAGGTCACTGTCTGAGACATGACTTCCATAACTGGGCAGCCAGTTCCTAAAAGCCACATTTGTACTCAGCTGTATGCTTCAAAGGAAAATGAGAAGGCACTTAGAACCTATGGTCCAATGTTGTGTCCTGCTTTGTAAATCCTGCATGGTCAGGGTGGTAAGATTATGTTGCAGTAGTAAATAAAGACCCGTTCAAACTTAATCAACTAACTAGTACAATTCAGTATCCAGGGTACCCTCGTTGCACATGCTCAAACAGAAGCCTCCATTGCTATCATTAAACAGAAAAACTGTCTGTAGCATATGCTCTTCTGATTCTACCNAGCAACTACATGTGCCACTTATTTTAAGGGCTAATTGATGAATACCTCTGAAGGACAGAGAGAGGGAGAAGGAGAGAAAGAGAGAAAGGGAAGAGAGGATAGATAATAAGCATGGACTGGGGTCCCAGCCAACCTTATCTGTGTGAAGGCAACCATAACACCACGGTGATGGTTAATTTTGTTAGTCTACTTGGTTAGCTTAAAAAATGCCACTAGTGAGTCATGAGTGTGTGTGTGTGTGTGTGTGTGTGTGTGTGTGTTAGGGCAGTTCTAGATTAACCAAGTGTGGGAAGACTCATCCTGAATTTGAATGTCACCATCTTGATGGGCTGGGGTCCAGAACTGAACAAAAATGGAAAAAGGAGCAAGCTGCTTGAACATCGACATTGGGCTAGATATGAGCAGACCCAGGCATCTGCTGCCACAACAACCACCTACTCATAATTCTGTGATGTCAGTGAGCTAACTGTGAAAAGCAAACATAGTAGTTGCTAAATTACTGTAAGGACTCAATAAATGTAGAAGACTATTACTTTGCTTTATTTGTACATTTTAAGAAGTTAGTTAATGAATCTGAGGTAATTGTTGGGTAGTAGATTGTTGGATGTATAGGAACTTATCCAATAGCATCCTCGATTCTTGAACAATTTTCATAAGAATTCAGTCACAGGATCAAAGTCACTTTCCATGCCTTACTCCTGTTCCACGATGCTGAGCCTCCTTAAAGAGTTAAAGTCATTAAGCCTCATCACTCAATTTAAATCTCATCATAACTGCCTTGTGAAGGCATCCTGTCATAAGAAGCTCAATAGTATGCCCCCGGAACCTCTTCAGTTTTTAACCCTCTACTCTGGTCTCTCACATAGAAGTTGGAGCCATGGGGAGGGTTTGTGTGTAGGAGGAGGGGAATATGAATGAAGTATGATGATACATAAGCACAAAAATATCATAATGAAATCCATTAATTGGATCCTGACTTATAAAGCCAGTTTTAAACGGTGTAATTTAAAAATGTATAGAAACCCACACTCATGGGAATGCTATGGTAATTACCCTTAATTTCCTAATCTCTCCGAGTTTATAATTTTACCCATCCTGTCCCGTCTTTGTCTTCCACATTACCAGTTTCCCCATCCTATCTTTTTTCCTTTTTATCCCATAAAAGATTTGTTTCAGATACAGATTAATGGCTCTGTATCTGTATTAGTGCATGCCTGTAATCCCAGCACATGAAAGTCTGAGGCAGGAGGGTCATGAGTTCAAACCCAGGCTATGTTATAGAGTGAGAACTTGTATACAAACAAGTATCACAGAGCCAGCCGCACTTTCATAAGTTGCTTTCAGAGTCTATTCCAATTTCCTGGACCTTATATCCTACAGCTTTACTCCTCATTTCTTCTGGTTCCTTCCCTCAGACCAATAACACCCCACACCCATGATCATGAAGAATGCCTTTCCTTGATTGGTGCAAACTTTCATCCTTTCTTCACATGAAAGTTTCCTCAAATGAGAGACTGTCCGTTTCATAGTCTTTATTTACTGCCGTTTCCATATCAGACTTCTCTAATCTCTTTATTTAACCAGCCTATCAAGATGTGTCCTTTTAAGTTAGTAATAACTTAATTTTCTTTTTTTAAAAAGATTTATTTATTTATTATGTATACAGTGTTCTGCCTGCATGCCAGAGGGCACCAGATCTCACTATAGATGGTTGTGAGCCACAATGTGGTTGCTGGGAATTGAACTCAGGACCTCTGCAATAGCAATCAATGCTCTTAACTTCTAAGCCATCTCTCCAACCCATATCTTAATTTTCTAAACAAATGAAGATATTTCAGTTCAAATATTTCTGAGTTGTTTTGGTTTTGCTATCTTCAATATTTTCAATTAATTGCTTTTTTTTTTTCACTCCACAAATTTATAAGACATNGGACTTTCTGGTTTGGGACAGAAAAGCCTTTCCTGGTCACATTTTTTTTTTAAAAAAATCCCCTTCCTTCAGGTACTATTCTCCAGTTCACAGATGCTACAGACAGGACTGCTGAATGTCCCATCTCAGTTGGCATAAGTGTTTCCACCAGGAGTGTACTTTCCAGACTCTCTTGTCCTTCCAGAATCCAGCTGTGGTTCTGCTGTCACTCTGCCTCTCACATCTGTCACCTTTGTTAGACCCCAAGGAGCCTTTCAGTCTGTATCTAAATTCTAAATATGCATTGAATCCTTGTTTTTTGTTTTTCTGGTTTTGTTGTTGTTGTTGTTGTTGTTGTTGTTCTGGTCTTTGGAGACAAAGACTCGTGTAACTTAGGCTAGCCTTGAACTTCTAATATAGCCAAGAAAGAGCTTGAACTTCTGATTCCTGATTCTACTTTCAATGATGAGATTGCAATTGTGTGTCACTGCACTCAGCTGCACTTATTCTTTGAGCTTCTGTTTCATTATTGAATGTATTTGCAATACCCTCCACTTTCTCCATCTGCTCACAACCCTGGTTCAAGGTTCTTTACCACATCTTGAGGGAACCCATGGAATGTCTTCCAAGTGATTTGATGGCTTAGTTTTGTTTCTCTCAAAGCCATTCTCCACATGGATTCTGCAACTTCATGGTGCCTCTGACTTTCTGGACTCATCTATCTCCCACAGTTTATTTCTCACTGCCCCAAAATCTTATGCTCAGGGAACTTTCTAGGAAAGTCCCCTAGTGTACAGCATTCTTCGGTGACTCTGAATTTGATCAGACTGACCTCATCTCCTGATGCTTACTTTGCTCACTGGCCACCCCTCAGTTGTATAGCATCTGAGATCTGTTCACCTCTGCACCTTTAAGCAAACAAAGTAATTATCTAAGTTTACATTGTTTATTCCCCAGTGTATTCCAGGCAGCTTACAGAGCCGTTAGTGCATTGAACAAGCAAAATCATTTTATGGAGAAAATAAATATTAGTTATCATTATTATTAACTCAACTACACCAACTTATTTACTTTTTATTCTATGTGTCTTTTACATCATGTATCTTGATCCCACTCATTTTCCTGTCCCTTCACATCCACCCTCCAACCTGCACACTCCCCAAATAAAACAAAATTTAAGAGAAAAAAGAACAAAAATAAAACAAAATAAGGGAAAAACTTAAAAATCTTATTGTGGAAATTGCAGTGTGACACAGTGAGTCACGCAGTAAACCCCTTTGTCCATATGTCTTTACTTGCAAGCGTTCATTGCAAAGAGTCATTGGTTTGGTTCGAGGCCTCTGGTTTCTACTACACTATTGATGCTGGGACCTCACTAGAGCTTCTCCTGGATATCCTGTTGCTGCCCTGTGTTGTGGAGATCCTGCAGCTTTGGGTCTGTAGGTCAGACCTTTCACGTGCTCCAGCAGATCATAGATGGGGTAGATGATGGGGTGGGCTAAATCATAACCTTGGGTCTGGGCCTGGGCAGCTGTAGGGCTGGTCTGCCAGATGCGAAGTGGGGACAGCTCTCCCATGCTTACAGCTTTGAGGCTGGCTCACCCACACCTTCACTAATAGGGTTGGCTCTTCTACTCTTATGACTACAGGGCCAGCTCTCCCGCCTGCTCCAGATGTTGATGGGTGGTGGTGGAGGGAGGAAGACAGCTCTCTACCACCCATGCCACCACAAGACAGATGCATAATGGGGAGAGCTCTCTCATGCTCACAATTTCAGGGCTGGCTCACCCACAACTGTACTTTTTTCTTAACAGGGTTGGCTCTATTATGCTGCCCTGGCAAAGTGCAGAGCCTGCTCTCCCAAGTGTTGAATGTTGCAGCTGGTGGGGGTCAGGGATAGTTCTTCTACTCTTATGACTACAGGGTCAACTCTCCTACCTGCCTGAGGCATTGATGGGCAGGAGGGGGAGATCATTCTCGCACCTATATCACCCCAAGACTGAAGAAAAGTAGGGAGAGCTCTCCCATGCTCACAACTTTGGGCCTGGTTCACCCACACCTCCACTAACAGGATTGGCTCTATTGTGCTGCCTTGGTAAAGTGCAGGGCCTACTCTCCCAAGTGCTGCAGGTTGTGGGAAAGAGGATCAGCTTTCCCACTCTTGTTACCTCATGATCAACTCTTCCACCTGCCTTAGGCATTGATGGGTGGGCAGGGGAGGGGTGACAGTGGGGATCATCTCTCCCCTGCCCATGCTGCCATGTGGGAGATGAGGGGGTAGGGCTAGGTCTCACCTCATTCTCACTACTGGCTCACCTGTGCTCTCATCAATAGGGTCATCTCTGCTGTGCTGCCCAGACAAAGTGCAGGGCAAACTTTCCTGTGTGTTGCCACTGGTGAAGGGCTCAGCTCCCTCACCATCTCAGCCCACTCTGTTCCTCTCTAGTGTCTTCAGATAATTCTCTGTCCACAGGACCTGAACCATTCTTTCTACCTCTCTCTCTCCCATAAGCCACCATACTGTACCTTTGCTCACACTAATAGTTGTAGTCAGAATTCTCTTTTCCATCCACCAGTTCCCAAGTAACCAATATAGAGACTTAATATTAATTATAATTGATTGACTGATAGCTCAGGCTTATTACTAACTAGCTCTTACAACTCATTAACCCATTTATATTAATCTACATTCTGCCATGTGGCATTACCTCTTTTTCATCTTGCACCTCCTGTTTCCTCTCTGTGTCTGGCTAGTAACTCCTCTCATTCCACCCTCCTTCTTCCCAGTGCCTTAGTCTGGTTCTCCCCCATAACCTTATCCTGTCCAGCTATTAGTCAGTCAGCTTCTTTATTAAACCAATCACAGTGTAAAGGAATATTTCACAAATAGTGTCCATCTGGCCGGTTTGCAAGGTACCAGGTAGGCCCGTGTTGTCTTCTTGGAGCCTGGAATAGACAGCCCAGGCCTGTGTGTAGATCTCCTTACTCTACTCAGGTCACCCTGGTGCTGGCCTGGGCCACGTTTTCTCATCACAAAGAGATCATTATAGTGCCTATGGCACTGGGCAGTCTTCTGGTGGGTGCCTTTGGATGCATGGCGTGGGGTGGGAGGGTTTCTCTGGAGTCCGGTAGGGAGCTGGGGTTTAGAATACCTCCCTTATTTGTTTTTTTTTATAAAACCTTCAGCTTGTAAGCTAGTTACCTTGGTGTTTTGGGGGGTGAAGTCTTTTTTGTTATTTTATCTCCCTGCCCTCCCCCTTCAGAGCTAAGGCCTGAACCCAGGGCCTTGCACTTGCTAGGCAAGCACTCTACCACTGAGCTAAATTCCCAAACCCCTGAGCTTGTAAGTTTATGGTCTTATTTCATGAAGCCTTTATTTAAAGCTAGCTCGCATATGGGAAGCACTAAGCAATGTTTGATAAAATGAGTGAATGAATGAATAGAATTAGCCTATGGCAGGTCTCTGTGTGGAGCAAGTGTCACACACACACACTGACATCATCANCCATTCATTACTATTCACTTTGCTCGCCAATCTCTTGATTCCCTTGTTGGTAGATGTCCTAAGTGTGGATGCGTTGGGAGAAGGTAAAGGCTCTCAGTTGGTTTCCACTGAAATTGGAACTAGGGGGATAATTTGAGCACTTTCCTCTATATTTGAATGTGGGAAGTTGTATTGCAGATTTGTGGAGGGCATAAGGTCCTTGTGTTCACAGATAAGCACTGGGGAATCCAGGAATGTTAAACACACAAAGTTGTCTCCTCAATGAAAGAGATGTGTAACCTGTTTTCTGTCCAGAAGGCTGGGAATGGATGTGGTTAATAGACTGGAGACCTGTGCTATCTCCAGGGCCAGGCCACACCTGACCTGCCACCCACCCCCAGACTCTTATGCTTATCCCAGTCATTCTTCCTAGACCTTTATCATGAGCATTTTTTCTTTTTTTCTTTTTTCTTTTTTTTCCCCAGAGCTGAGGACCGAACCCAGGGCCTTGCACTTGCTAGGCAAGTGCTCTATCACTGAGCTAAATCCCCAACCCCAGCACTGTTTCTTAGTCAATTTATAGAACCCTCCTTTATGGAAGAGGTCATATGTACTTTGCAAAAGGTTTCAATGTAGTCATGCCTTGAGCTTTATTTTACACATGGGATTGAGTTAATTGTCACCAGGAAACCTTTTTACAAAATCATACTGTACTTAAATATGTCTAAAACAAACTGCCCAGTGTCAGACTCTAGAAGTTTGAACCAGCACCAGATACTGAGTCGTATTGAACAGGACTTTCTTCTTGCTGCACACAAAGCATTACTATGCCAACACTGGTGTTTGCAGAGACTCCCACACAGATTCCCTTTTTCAAATCATTTAATAAGAAATGTTTGCTGTTAACTACATTCTTCCCCCCTCCTCTCTCTCTCTCTCTCTCTCTCTCTCTCTCTCTCTCTCTCTCTCTCTCTCTCTCTCTCTCCTCTCTCTTTCTGTGTACATATTCACCTTTTTATACGTGCATTACAAGTATGCTTTTCAATTGCTCTCCACCTTGTCTTTTGATGCCAGGCCTCTCATTGAACCTGGAGCTTCCTAATTTGGATAAGCTGACTAGCCAGTGAGCCCCAGGAGTTCTCTTATCTCTGCGATCCTACCCACAATGTTGAGATTACAGGCATGCACTGCCGTGCTAGCTTTCTTATGTGGGTTCTGTGTATTCAAATGCAGATCCTCACACTTGTATGATAAATACTTTATAAATGAACCATCTCTCTAGATCCAAATTATATTCTTTAAATTTCAAAATTGTATTTTTCACTATTTTTCTTAAACCTATAAGTGTTCACTATGAACCTAAGGTCCCATTGCAGTTTGACCAGGCATCCATTTTCTTAAGACATAAATATTCACCAATGGGATGCCTATTAACCTAAATGAACTGCATGTTACTGGATGTATGGATGTTGTGATAAGTGAATGGTAGGTGAAGGCTCTGTTCCACTTCATAAAGTAATCTTTCCATTTAAAGCTATTTACATATGGATTAAAACTTACAAATACAAAATAATGTGAGTGATACAGTTATTAGAATGAAGTCTGGTATGTTTCCCAAATTATTTATGATGATGTTATATATTTCTGGATTTATAGTTTTAATAATCAGATTCAAAATGCATTAGAATGACAAAAATCAGGGATTATATAAAGGTAGGATGTGCTCTAGTCCTATAAGCAGTTAATCAATCTCTGACTTAAGTAGTCTTTGAGACACTGCCTTGCAAAAGCAATGAGCATCTGAGCAACGGGGAGATGACGATCTTTTCTGATACTAAATTCTAAGGCCAAACTGGCACTTGGTTTTAATGAAGTAGTAAAATATTGTACAACATAAACACGTGTTCTAAGACCATTTTAAATTGAGTCTAATTCCTTGAATGAATGCTTACTCTCTCTGGCTTCAGATCTCCATTTCCTTTAGCTTAAATATGTGTGATCTGTGTTCAGAATGAATTTTTAAAATAAGATTCAGAATATGTCTTTGAGAAATTGAACCTGGTCTGGGAAGATGGCTCAACAGGTGTTTGCACTTGGTGTGCAAACAGAAGGACCTATATTCAACTTAGTAGCACCCATGTGAAAACCAAGAAATGTCAAATGTATACAGCCATACACGTACAATGATGTACATATATACCATTATATGCAATTACCATAGCACTGTGGAGGTCTGGAGGCAGGACTATCACTGGGGCTTGCTAGCCTCCAGCATAGTGTCAAGTTTGGTGAACAACCATCTTTGGAGCTGGAGAGATGGTTTAGCAGTCAAATCTCTTTCAGGAAAGCACAAGACCAGAGTTTGGATCCCTAGAACCTAGCTAAATTCCAGGTGGTCATGGCAGCCCAGATGTAATTCTAGTCTAGGAAGGTGGGGAAGATAGAATTCCTGGAGCAAGCTGCTAGTAAAACTATCCTTATAGGCTAGCTTTGGGTCTATTGAAAGANCCTGTTTCAAAGAATAAGATGGAAGAATTATCGATAGATTACTCCCACATCAACCTCAGGCCTCCACACACATGCACACAACTGCACATATATGAGTCCACACACATGGATATATGAATACCCACATGAATGTACACCACAAACTCATAGGCATGGAAACAAACAAACCCAAAACAGGACAGTGTTTCATAGAATAAGGCATAGATTGATAAAGGAAGGGGCCTGATGTCTTCCTTGGGCCTCCCTATATGCACAGGTACACCTACCCTAACACACTTATACATATGACACACATGCATTTACTTGGACATGAAAGAAACATGACCCCTAGAAAACATTTTTGTTTCCCCTGAAAACCCATTTCTTTCTGATCCCTAGAGAGAAAGGCAGTTGGGTGTCCTCTTTAGTGCAGTCCAGATGAAGGCAGTGACTCATATCTACTTTCTCTTCTCTAGACTCTAGGTTTCTGTTTTTAGACTTTCACACAAGAACGTCTTTTCTGGGTCTCCTGCTGCTCCTTTGTATGTGTTTAGGCCCAATGTTTTAGCAGAAGATGAGAACAGATCTCCAGAGCTGCTGTATATGGTAATGGTGTCATCACTGAGAACCAAAAACATAGGTATAGAGGAGAGAGGCTGAGCAACCATGCTAGTGAGATATGGACTATAGAATCTGAGTGCATGTCTTCTTTTTCAGTCTCAGCCTCTTCCCCTGAAGAGTAGTATTCTTGGGGTCTGCAGAGATAACCCAGCTGTCAGGAGAAATCTCTGCTCCTGCAGAGAACCCAGGTTCAATTCCCAACACCCAGAGGTTGGCCCCAAACCATTTGTAACTCCAGTCCCGGGAGATCCAACAGCCTCTTCTGGTCTCCTCAGGCACCAGTTATGCAAGTGATGCAAAACGTGAAAGCAGGCAAAACACACACATTTTAATTAAACAGAATTTAAAATAAACTCTTTAAAAGTTTGTTAAGTAGTATTCATTACCTTTAAATATTGTATAACTTGCATTCCCTTCTAAATAAGAGTGGTCTTAAAAGCAGGCATTTTACTGCTGGTGCTTTGTATGTTTCATGGCATCCAGCACGGACCTCTTCTCTTTATAGATTGCCTGGACACATTCATATTTTCTGTATATGATGGACTACTAAGAGAGCAAAGACTGAAGAAAGAAACATAGCTGGGGCTTCCACAATGCCAACTTCTTCATTAACAAGCCTCCAAATGATTCATTGAAGCTATGTCTTTGCCTAGATCCCTAACTCTGCCCCTCCTTTCCCTTTCTTCATTATGTTACTCAGCTTCTCAAAAATGTAGCTCAACATTTACTTTTTTCAAATGGCTTCTGCTTCTAATTCTTTTCAACTCTGGTCGCCACTTTAATTTAAAGTGATTCAACTTTTGAAGGTTCCGTTTGTTTTGTCTCGATGTTGTTTCTAAGTAAACTGGAAGAAGTGATTCTGGGACATTATTTTTTTTCCAGTTGCTGATTATAAAATGGCTGGCACTTTGTAATGCCTCAATAAATGGTGGCTTCTTCCCTGTGTAGCAGCATCAAATGTACTGAAAGTTGTCCTGTGAGTTAGTCACCAATGTGACTCTAGTGGTATATCAGTTCAAAATTGAGCACTGTAAAGTGATATAAAATCTAGTACATTTTAGAACAACAATGCTGAAGAAGACCATAGAGATGATGCAGTCACCCTGGAAAAGCAAATGTGATACCCTGAGAATAGACCTGACTTTCCTAAGGCCTAACAGCTAATTCAAGGAAAAGCACTTCAGTCTGAATTTTCCAAATCAAATGCCCTTATGACACTGCCTTTGTACCTCTGCTCTTTTGTGGATCAATACTTTTTAAACTATGAACACTTCTTGATGTTGAGTTCCTAAAGTAGCCTGGAAAGATTACCTTCATTCTTTTCCTTTGAGACTTGAGTCTTCTGATAAAATATTTATGGCAGCACATCTTTTGTAGACCACCTTCAAAGCTTCTCAAGTCTGTTGAGTCATTGTATGTAGAGAAGTTATTTCTGAAGTCAAAAGATAAACAAGGCACATTCTCTGAAAACTTTTCCATATTAAAGGGTAGTGACATATTTCCTTTATAATAAAGGCCTTTCTAAAAGTTTCAACTTATGGTTCTTGAACATTGCAGACCTATTCTCCATGGACAATACTCAGCTGAAATAGAGAATGTTATGTTACCTAATAGGCTGCAAAACAACTGCAGTGACAATTTATAAAATGACCTAGGGTCTATTGTATAACTGCCTTTTACCTTGACTTTCTTCTTTGTGCAATCTTCTTTGTGCTCCCCACCATTTTACAAAGTGTTGCTCACAGTGTGTAGCAAATACCTACCCATTGTAAGGCACTCTCCTCTGCTCCAAACTGCTGCCATCTTTACAATCACTATGCCTACTAGCAAAAGTCCAGTATCATTGAGCCTGTGAGTTATTAACATCAGCTCCTAGTAGAAATGGACAGGAGGGTCATTGGTCCCTCACATGACGTCCCAACTGCTCCTCTCAGCCACTTGTATTCAATTCTGCCCTAATTGCATATGGCTTTCTGGCCTTGGGGAGAGAATAATATGTATAGACTAGGGAAGACTAGGTGAATGGAGCTCTATGCTAGTATGGGGAAGCCATCTTCCATGCTGGGTAGACTTTCCAATACAGCTTCTTTGGGGTCACCTGTGCTCCGATAAGGAACCCCTCACCCATGCTCCATAAATGAACATCATAATCTCATTGGTTCCAAAGGGCAAACTTCAGTGGAATCAGACTTTGGCTTGTTGTTGAGACATTACAAAGCAGGGTGGATATTGTTCACATCTTTCCAGAGGAGGAAATTTAGCAACACTAACAGATGCAAATACTAAGAGTGACAAATATTTGTGGAGGCTGTTTATGGAGGCATATGACATCAAAGGGCCTTTGAAAAATATGAAGAGACAGAAAACCATGTATACTATAGCTCATTTCACAGGGATTTGGAGTGCATACTTTGAGAATGTTTTAAGTTTCAAGAAATACAGGAGCCCAGCAGTAGTGGTACAGGTCAGCATTTGGGAGGCAGAGACAAGAAGGTTTCTATGAGTTGAAGGCCAGCCTGGTCTACAGAACAAGTTCCAGAACAGCCAAGGAGGTTAAGCAGAGAAACCCTGTCTCAAATATGTATGAAAGAAAAACTATGAGTTTGGTTTAGAAACATTCTGTTTTAAATTGATGTGATGGAGACAGGCAGGAAGCCTGTGCTGCACACAGGTTCTATAAGAAACCCCAAGACATTCACATGCATAGTAATCAATCATTTTACTACATGAGCATGTGATGTTATGTGTTGATGTATTTCAAGAGACACACACATGAACATCTTTCTTTGTAATATTGTGGAAAAACAAACAAAAAAAAACAGTCACCTTTGAGTTTTAACTAAATGGAAGGAATAACAAATGAAAACAATGAAGTTTCTGAAATAATTAAATCATTAAAACTTTATATTTGTGCAGGCATTTTCTTTAGCCAAACAAGTCAGCATTGATATTATAATGGAGTGATTATGATTTGGGGAGTGAACGAATGAAAAAATGAGGGAAGCCAAGTACTTCTCCATAGGGTATCAGCAATTCAGCTTTGGTGTCACTGGTTTCTGGAATGTGAGGTACAGATAGGTGGGCATATCTGACTCTTGGAAATGAGAATTTTACACATTAACAAACCAACACTGAAGATCCTTTATATTAAGTTCAAAATTCAACAATTAAGCACTAATCTGAACAGCATATGTGTGCTTACTCATTCTTCTCTGCCAAAGGCAGCNATCTATGACCTAGTCAGTTTATTTGAGTTGCTGCCTAAGCATATGTGGAAGAATTTAGAAAGGAACAGCTAAAACCACCTGTTTTCTTTTTTATCAAGTTCTCCAAAAGGAAATAGGCAGTGGGCTGGAGAGATGGATCCGTGGTTAAGTGCACTTGCTGCTTTTGCAGAGGACATAGTTTTGAGTCCCAGCACTTTCATGGTGACTTACAATCATCTAGAACTCCAGTTCCAGGGGAGTCTATTCCTTATGACCTCCATGGGGACCAGGCATGAGTGTGGCAAAATACTCACACACATAAAATACAATAAATTAATTTTTGAGTGTAGCAGAATATCATTAGGAATAATTTCATTAATTTTTTCCCCAGTCATGTTTGGTTTTACCCTAAGTCTCTGGGCTATACATTCTCCAGTTCCTGGTCATCTAAGCAGTGTTGGACATGGGCTCCCTCTCATATTAGAGATCAGGAGCCCCCCTTCAGAAAGGGGATAAGATTATAGGAATCAGAGGGGATGGAGGTCACCAGGAAAACATGGCCCCACTGAATCAACTAAGCAGGACTTATATGGATGGGCTCATAAAGACTGAAGCAGCAAGCACAGGACCTGCATGGGTCTGCACTAGGTTCTCTGTGAATGTTATGGCTGTTAGCATGGTGTTTTGTGGGACTCCTAACAGTGGGAACAGGTTATTCTCTGACTCTTTTGCCTGCTCCTGAGACTCTTGTCTTCCAATTGAGTTGCCTTGATATGGGGTCTTTTGCCTTGTCTTATTGTATCTTATTTTGTTATGTTTGGTTGTCATGTCTTAGAGCTCTACTCTTTACTAAAGAAGAAATGGAGAACAAGGGGATCTGGGGGAGAGGGGAGGTAGATGGGATGGCAGCCTACAGAGTGGGAGAGGATCTTCACCAATCCCACATCTGATAGAGGGCTGATTTCCAAGATATGTGAAGAGCTTGGGGAATTAGACATCAGAAAACCAAGGAGTCCAATTAAGAAATGGACTACAGACCTAGACAGAGAGTTCTCAGTGGGGGAATCGCAAATGGCTGAGAAACACTAGAAGAAGTCTTCAGCATCCTTGGCCATCAGGGAAATGAGGATGGGGTGACTCTTGGGTTCCATCTTATACCTGTCAGAATGACTAAGATCAAGGACACAAGTGACAGCTCATGCTGGGGGGCAAGGGGAACACTACTCCACTGATGATTGGAGTGCACACTTATACAGCCACTTGGAAATCAATATGGCAATTTCTCAGAAAGTCAAGAATCTATCTACCTTAAGACCTAGCTATATCACAACTCGGGCTTATATCCAAAGAATGCTCAATCATACCACAAGGACACTCACTCAACTGTTGTTAGCAGCTTTATTTGTAATAGCCAGAACCTGGAAACAACCTAGATGTCCCTCAACCAAAGAATGGATGAAGAGCGTGTGGTGCATTTACACAATGGAGTATTATTCAGCTGTTAAAAACAATGATATCATGAAGTTTGCAGGGAAATGGATGGAACTAGAAAGGGTCATCCTGGGTGAGGTGGCCTGGACCCAGAAGGACAAACATGGTATGTACTCACTTGTAAGTAGATATTAGCTGTAAAGTAAGGGATGACCATGCTACAATCCACAGACCCAGAGAGGCTAGGTAACAAAGAAGACTCAAGGGGAATGCTCTGATCTCTCTGAGAAAGGGAAATAAAAGAGATTTCAAGGGTGGACTGGAGGTGGAGGGGGGATGGAAACATGAGGGACTGGGTTGTGGAGATATGCAGGGGAGAGTACTGAAAGAGAGGACTGGGACCCTGGGAGTCATTCAGGGTCAGGTAGAAATCTAGTGCAAGGAAAACTCCCAGGAACATACAAGGATGACCCTAGCTAAGACTCATAGCAATAGCTGACATGTAGCCTGAACTGGCCATCTCCTATGACCAGGCAAGACTTCCAGTGGAGAGATTGGGACACCAATCCATCCACATAACCTTTGACCTACAGTCTCTCCCACCTATGGGATGTGCTGAGGTAAGGGTGGTGCAAAGATTGAGGGGGTGGCCAACTAATGACTGGTTCAGCCTGAGACCCATGCCCCAAGAGGGAGCCCACCCCAACACTCCCTGGAATGCCAGAACCCAGAGGCTGGATAGCCCAGAGACCTAGGATAGAACCGAACATGACAGCAAAAAAAAAGTCAGTGAAATGATGCTTAACTATATTCTGCTATACTCATTGATTGGTGCCTAGCCCAATTGTGTGGTGATATATTATGTCTCCCAATATACTGTGTTCCTCAATAAAATTTATCTGAGGATCAGAGGAAAAAGCCAGCCACTACAGAAGTCAGGCAATGGTAGCACATGCCTTTAATCCTATCACTTGGCAGGCATGATCTGTCTGGATCTCTGTGAGTTCCAGGCCACACTGGGAACAGAACCAGGTGTAGTAGCACTCACCTTAATTCCAACACTATTTAACCATGGAGGTCTGGAGGTCTGTATAGACAGACAGGAAGAAATTTCTGGCTCCGTGTTTTTTATTTAATAAGACCATTTAGAAATTTGCTCTACACAATTGTCATCAGAGAGGTTTTACCCAACAACTGATGGAAACAGATGCAGCGACCCANAGGAAAACATTAGGAAGTGCTCAGGGAATCCTGCTGAAGAGAGGGAGGAAGGATTATAGGAGCCAGAAGGGTCCAGAACATCACAAGATCACAAGAAAACCCGCAGAATCAACTAACATGCGTTCGTAGGAGCTCACAGAGCCTAAACCAACAACCAGAGAACCTGCATGGGACTGACCTAGGCACACTGCATATATGTGAGAGTTGTGTAGCTTGGTCTTCTTTTGGGACTCCTAACAATGGGAGTAGGGGCTGTCTCTAACTCTTTTTCTGGCTTTTAAGAATCTAGTCCTCATACTGGGTCACTTTGCTCAGTCTTAATACAAGAGGAAGTGCTTAGTCTTACTGCAACTT
>LZPO01008363.1:4234-16698 GCA_001675575.1 Neotoma lepida | reverse complement strand
TTTTGCCATGAGTGTCAGGTTCCCTGGAACTGGAATTACAGACAGTTGTTAGCTGCCGTGTGGGTGCTAGGAATTGAACCCGGGTCTTCTGGAAGAGCAGTCAGTGCTCTTAACCTCTGAGCCATCTCACCAGCCCAAGACTTGCACTTTTTTTTAATAGAAACAGGGAAGGAGTGGATTGGAGGTGTTGGGAAGAGGGAAAGTGTGGGGAAGGGAATGGGAGAAAAAGAACTGTGGTCGAGGTGTAAAATAAATAGAAAAGCTTAAGATAAAAAAGTAAAAAAACTAAGTTAATTTTTAACAAATTAAAAGGAAAATGCTTTGAAGCGTTTTTAAAGATTTATTTTATTTTTTATCATTTTTTGAGACAAGGTCTGACTATGTAGCCCTCTGCCTCGCCTTGAGTTTTCTATGTGGAGTAGGGTGGTCTCTAGCTCACAGAAATTGGCCTGCCTCTGCCTCCTGAGTGCTGGTATTAAAGGTGCATGCCACCATGCCTGGATATTTTATTACTTTTTATTTATGTAAATATGTATATGGGGGGTTGGGTATGTGCATGTGGGTACAGGGGTCCTCAGAGGCCAGATCTTCTGAAGCTGGAGGTACAGGCAGTTGTAAGCCACTTGTGCTGAGTGCTGGGAATTAAACTCTGGTCCTCTTCAAGACAGTATGTGCTTTTAACTACTGAGCCATTCTTTAGTCCTTCAAGCATTAAAAAATTATAATGATTTACTTTGTGTGTGTATGTGTGTGGAAATAGGTTGGATGTGTGTGTGCACATTCCATGGTAGACATGTAGAGGTCAGAGAAGGATTTGTAGAGTCTTTTCTTCCTTTAAGCTCTGTCTGTCTATCTGAGATGGGACTGTGGCCATGGGATTTTGCAGCAAGTTGAGCCATCTTGTCAGTCCCATCAAAATCTTTAGGGTGGTGACACACACCTTCAATCCCAACACCTGGGAGACAAACACAAGCAGATCTCTGTTGGTTCAAGGCCAGCCTAGTCACAGAGTGAGTTCCACCAGGACTACCAGGGCTACACAGAGAAAACCTGGCTTGAAAAGCCAAAAAAAAAAAAAGTAAAAAGTAATGTGTAGTATATTTATAGAATAACTAGTATTTATATTTATTGCATTCAAGAGAAAGGTAGAAATGTTATTATGAACCTAAAGAGTTAAAAACTAATAACTTGCATTGAAATTTTTTTCTCATAATCCAAACACTTTATTCTCCACACAACTGCTTACTGAGACAAAATCTGAACAACCTCAAATCTGCTGCTGTTTGTACATTTGCTCACAAAACTCAAAGCACGTCTTGATTTACCCATTGCTCTTTTCCACAGGTCTATACCTCTGTGGATAATGACTCCATTCTCAAAATCTACGTGATAATTTGCACACACATCTTAGATGGTAAGAAGAGGGGAGGGCCCCTGAAGTGATATGGCTGAGAAACCATTGATGTGAATCAGGAGGCCTGAGGCTAGACATGACCACAGAGAACACAGATCACGTGGAAAAGTGAAAGCCTGGCCACCAAGCTGAAAGTCACTGACTGAACTCAACGTATTTCATTTTTGTGTGACATGTTCTCCAGTGACATACAACACAGCCATATGTGTTCTGGAGCATATAGCAGGAGCACCAGGGCATATGTTCTTCTGGAATGATTTTACTTTGTAGCAAGATGACAATTATTTCACTTTAATAACCAACTGAAAACACTTATTAGAAAACAGATTTCTACATTTTGGTTATGATTAAAATGTCTAACATTTCCATATATATTTATTTTATGTGTATGTGTGCTTTGCCTGCATGACGTGTGTGTGTGTGTGTGTGTGTGTGTGTGTGTGTGTGTGTGTGTGTGTGTGTATGTGTGTGTGTGTGCATGCCTGGTCCCTGTGAAGGTCAGATAAGTGATTTGGATCCCCTGGAACTGGAGTTACAGATGTTATGAGCTGCTGTGTGAATGCTGAGAATTGAACCTGGGTCCTCTGCAGCCAGTGTTCTTAACAACTGAGCCAACCAATCTCCAGCCAAAAAGCCTAAATAATTTAAAAGACTAAAAATAGCAGGCATTTCAGTCAGAACCAAAATGTGGAAATCTGTTTTTAATAATAAGTGTTGGATTATGAGAGAACAAAATTTCACTGCAATGACTAGCTTTTAACATATCAGATGGCTCAGCCTCTATGTGGTGGTGTATTCAGCACTCACATATTCTGACAGAGAGAACCCTTCACACTCCCAGATCTGGTGTCAGCCTTCAGAGCTTTCTGCTGCTGTAAACGATGAACCTCATCAGACCAGAACTGTGAGTTAAGTTCATAGAGATCTGCTAACCAAGAAAGTCGCTAACCAGCAGCAGAATATTGTATACACCTGTGAAAATAAATCTTCATACATAAACCCTCTGAGATTTGAGGAATTCTTTACTACATTGGCTTCAAGTGCGTAGGCATACCAGTAAGGAAGGTGGTATTCCCCGAGGGAGCTTGTATAAAAACTTCCAAAAAATCTCTAAAATATGTGGTGTAAATTTAATATTTGGACAGCAGAGAGTGATAAAAGTGAATGCATAATCTAGGAAGACATGTCAGACCACAGCAAAATGCACCATGATACTCAGTGGCCTGAGATGAGGCCATTGGCTGCATTTAGCAAGTCAGTATAAGACCAAGGTGAGATTTGGAAAGAATTGTATGGACAACAAGCAAAAATGAACAAAGTACAGAAATTCAAGGCCTTATATTAGTGGAAAAGATTATTGATTCCAGACACCGAGTCCTAAGAGAAGTAAAGAAGGCTCTTTGCAAAAACTGATAAAAATAATCAGGACAAAGCTCAGATTTAGTGCATGCCTCAAAATTATTGCTCTGGTGGTCTGAAGATACAAACCTTCCAGTTAGGGATGAAAGATACAGGGTAGGAAAGTAAAGAAATGCATAGATCAAAACAACAAAAGAAAGAAACTAATGAGGCTGAGAGAAAATAGAGGAAAAGTTTTAAGTCCTCATTTACATTTACAAAATGCACAAATTTGACAGGAAAGTATGTGTGATTATCTAAAACATGGCAGTCTTTAGGGTTCCAAAATTCCACAGGCAGGGGACAGGCTGACAGATGGGGAGCCATACAGCCCCTAAGAGAGCAGATGCTTGAAAATCCACTTTAAAAAAAAATGGCAGAGAGCCGGGTGGTGGTGCACGCCTTTAATCCCAGCACTCAGGAGGCAGAGGCAGGCGGATCTCTGTGAGTTCGAGGCCAGCCTGGGCTACCGAGTGAGTTCTAGGAAAGGCACCAGAGCTACACAGAGAAACCCTGTCTCGAAAAACAAAAACAAAACAAAACAAAAAAAAATGGCAGAGAGAACATTAGCAGGAAAGAAATTTTCCATCCAGTAGTGGGAGATAAAAATGACTGAGAGAGGCCCTGGGAACTGAATGAGGGCCTGACACGGTACAGCAGAGTGCAGTCTACAAGAGATCAAAGTTGCTGTAATGGGAGCGTTGATGTGTCCACAACTCTTCCTTTCTCCATGGAAGACTGTGGAAGTCATCCAGTTCTTTCCCCACTCCAGGATGTGGGGCGAGTTGGGAGCAGATTGGTTATCTGTTTGATGGATATTTGGACTAGTCAAAGGCTGGAACTGAAAGACACCTCTGACAATAAGCCTGGTGCAGAAACCAATGTTAACACTGCCTTGTCTTTGGGGGAAGACAGATTATTCATTGAGTTGGAATGATATCAACAAGAGAATGTGTGTTTCTCAGAGAGGTAAGGGGTGGCAGAGATGGTTCCTTACTCTTAGTCACATTTCAGGTAGTGGGGCCAGACAGCCAGTTGATACTCAAGACACAGAAAATAGAAATAATGTCTGTACTTTAATGTTTCAGCCTTGGTAATCTGGGGATGAACTTTCATTAAAGTATAATATAGTTTATCCAGGCAAATAAATATGTCCACATAGTAAATATGGAAAGCAGTTGAAAGAAGAAAACCTAACATCCATGAATGTTTACAAAACGTAAGCTTTTGGCAGCAGCTGATATACTGTTACTAGGTATTTAGAAAATATTGCTCATTAAAAAATAAAATAAGTCACTGATATATACGCTTCTGAGATTAAGTCATGCTCCTATTAATNTGATTGTTAAAATATATGTCCTTTTCATTAGTAGAACCATAATTTGCATATTTAATTGCCTTGACTTTACACAAGTGTGTGTGATGATGATGATTGTGATAAATTAAATACACTCATTTCATTCTTAGTATTGCAGTTTAATTTCTTTTTTTTTTTTTTGACAGGGTTCCTCTGTGTAGCTTTGGCACCTTTCCTGGAACTCACTCAGTAGCCCAGGCTGGCCTCAAACTCACAGAGATCTGCCTGCCTCTGCCTCCTGAGTGCTGGGATTAAAGGCGTGTACCACCACCGCTGGGTCAATTTCTTTTTTTTAATGCTTCCTTAATTAAAAAATCTCATTATGTAAAATTACAAGACATTTTCTTACTGCTTTGTAAACATACTCTATGTAATTTGGAAACTTTTAAAATATTAATTACTTTATTATTGTGCATGTTATCTATACTTCCTTTCAGTATATAATACTCAAGTCCAAACTTTGTTTATAAAGTCTTCTATGTATAATTTTTAAAAAACTCATCCTCTTTGTCTTGTTTTTATTGTCAACTTGATAGAACCTGGAATCTCCTGGGAATGGGAACCTCAGCTAAAGAATTTACACAGTCAGATTGCCCTGTGATGTTATCAGTAGGGGACTGATTTGATTGTTAACTCATGCTGGAGGATTCAGTCCACTGTGGGCAGCACCAGCCCTACACAGGCAGGCTTGGGCAATATAAGAAAGACAACGGAACATAAGCCAGTGAGTTTTTCTCCATTCTTTCAGCTTCAAGTCTTGCCCTGACTTTTCTCAATTATGGATGGTGACTTGATGTGTATNCCAAATAAAACTTCTCTTCCTAAAGTTGTTTTGGGGAAAGAGTATCTGAAAGTTTGTAATGATGATAGGTGAGATGACTTCAGATCTTATTTCTGAATGAGAATAGGTTATAGCTTAATTTACTCTCACTAGATGTCCTTTCTAATGAATGATGTAAAAACAAACTATATCTAAACAGCTGTCTTTTTTAAGTATAGTAGTTTTAATAAAAAGAGAGATTATAAAATATATTCTTAGTTTAACTGGAAGTATTTTTCTCAGTGACACAGTAAAGAAGAATGACTATTAGAAAAGATAATGCTGGGGCTGGAGAGATGGCTCAGAGGTTAAGAGCACTGGCTGCTCTTCCAGAGGACCTAGGTTCAATTCCCAGCACCCACATGGCATCTCACAACTGTCTGTAACTCCAGTATCTGATACCCTCACACAGTCATACATACAGACAAAACACCAATGCACATAAAATAAAAATAAATAAAAGTAAAAATAAAAGGAAACATAGTGCCCCATGCCAGGAGATACACATCTCAGATCTGTCAGAACCCCTCCACAGTAGGGCCATAGAGATGGCTCAGTGTGACGAGGTCTTTGAGTTCAATGTCTGAGATCCATGTGGTAGAAGGAGAGAACTGATTCCCACCAGTTGTCTTCTAACCCCTTGTAAATAGAAGATTTGTTTTACCAAACAGTAAAGAGAATTATTTTCCTTAACCAAGAAGTACCATTTTTTTAATCCTGGTTCAGATTCTCCTTTGCCAGGGATTTATAATGCCACCAAAAAACTATGGCATGTCACACCTTCCTCATCACAGGCTTCATCTCCAGGTGGGCTCTTTTTTTAAGGTTAAGATGACTCCCAGCATCTAATGGACAACACTGCCTTCTTCCTCCATATCCATCAGGATAAAGTGGGAAATTTCTCCCATGAATTCAGAAAAAGCTCACAGCTTTTATTGGACCATAATCATACATAAGAAGGGAGAAACAGAACATGCACAGAGAAGGCATCCATTCTTCACAGGAAGTACATTCATTCACAAGTTCCACAGAGGTAATTTCTCACACATAATACACAATTCACTCACACACATTCTCACACACACACACACACACACACACACACACAGAGTGCTCTTTATTCTGGATTTTAACTACCAACACCCTCATCTCTGCCTGACGACATTTTTGATCTTCAAAGTAGTCCATAACTAGGCCATAACTACTATAAAATTCAAGCCCTTGCATGAGTGATATTATACCCCAGAGTTTAGTTCTTCTACTGTTTTGGTGGGATAATTCCAAAGTGCATGAATGATTCTGGTATACAGGGTAGAACTGAATTCATATAGCCTACAGAGGCCTTGATAATTCATCCCTCTGTGGTACACTTCTCTATCTCTCCCTTCTCTACTCCTTGTCTGATATTTTTTCCTCCTAAGAAAATTCTTTGCAGATGTGTCCCTGGCTAAGAAGCTGCCTCCAGGGAAATCAAAACAGACAATGATATTAAAGCTTTCCTGTCACCTACTCATTTCAGATAAAGCAGTTATTCTACAAGATGTCCCTGGAACTCTTTCCTTTCGAATATAATGGAGATAATAAACCCTGCCCCACTTTCTTTGACAGGGCTATTATGAAGAACAAGTGCATAATGCATACAGAAATGTTTCATAAGATGCTGGACAAATGAACATGGTCATCATTATAATTATCGTATACTTAAGAAAAGTCAAGCTCTTCCATCATTGGCAAATTGACAGCAGAGTCTTCAGCAATAGGAGTATCCGAGGCAGTGCCTTCTGCCTTCCCTTGAAGGCAAAAGGACAAGAATTAATAAAAAATCATATGCTTCATCACAAAGGGATAACCTGAGGCATGCGTTTGTGGAGGCTGCAGCTGCTTGTTTATTTGTTGTTAATACCAGAGATCGCTCAACAAGAAAGAAGCATAAAATAAGCAGGTAATAGATGCCAAGAAAGGGCAAAGGGGAGCTACCTTCTGGGCACTCATCTCTCATAGCCCAATGTAACCTGAGCCAATACAATCTCAGGCTTCACAGGGCTGCCTATCCCAAGCATGAACTCTGCCAGTTACTCACCCAGGGAAATATTCAGGTCAAAAGAGCAACAAATAGTCACACTCTTATGATTTTTAAAATTTTTACTCAAGTTTCAAACACATATGCTTTATTTTGATGCACTTTATTTTATTGTACATCATTGTATTGTAATATGCATAAGAAGTTCCTATATTGTAAGCATACTTTTCAAGGAATTATGACAATATGAATGCAGCAGTAATTTCCATACAACCATGAAAGCAGGCACCTGGTTACCCTGCACGACCCCTCTCACCACTGCTTCACTCTCCCCCAAAGGTTACCTGACTACCAGAGATGAAGTCTTCCCTGGTACTGACTTCCATGTGAATGAAATCCTATCATGAATGGTCTATCTCTCTGCTTTCACTAAAGACTTGGTTATAAGACTCATCTGTGATATCTCTTGCAGCATTTTTATTCTGTGATAATCACAGTCTAATTCTACCAGTAGTTACCCATTACAGTATTGTTACACACTTATGATTATTGAATCTATAATTTCTTTCTCATAAGACATTGTGTAGATATGTGGATGCATCTTATTTTGGATGCATACATTGGAATTATTGGATCACTTAGTGAATTTATATTTAATTCTAATGAAAATTGCATTCTAAAACAAATGTTCCATTTATAATCCTTTCAACATATTATGAGAAGTGTACTGTTCCACATCCTTATAGAAACTTTCACTATCAGTTATTTAATTTAACATATCCTGAAAGTGTTCAGTTTGGTTTTAAATTGCAGTTCACTGATTACTAATTGGTTGAGTATCTTTTAAAGTATTTCTTGGCCACTGGATATCCTACTCTGCGAAGTGCCTACTTATATTTGCTCATTTATTACTGATTCTTCTACCTTTCTCTTCTAAATTTAAAGATAACAGAAAGATCCCATCATTCTTCAGGTAAGTTTATTGTGACAAATTTCTCTGGTTCTGTCACATTTCCATTAATTCATTTAAAAATACAAATCAAAGACAGTATTCTAGATTGACAAAACCTCATTCCATTTTCTCTTGGTTTGTCATGGTTTTGGATAGTGTGGCTCCTGAAACTCTTGGTTTTCATTTACTTCTCTTTAACTCACATGAAATTCTATGCATACTTATGGGATAAATTATATATAATATTTCAATAAGGTAGAAAATGTGTAATGATCAAATAAAAGTAATTTGTATATTCCTCTTATCACTATTTCATTGCATGGGACTCATTTCTCCCAGATATTTATAGAATATACAATATGTAATTTCAATCTGTAGTTAATTTGCTAGAATATGTAATTACAGAAGCAATTCTTCCTACTAACTGTGCTTTGGTAATCCTTATCAAACCCATCTCCATCCTCCTACTAGTGGTATTTACTCCTCTCTAGTCCAATTACGGGCTCACCTTTGAAAATTTTAACTTCCACAGATGAGAGAAAACATATAGCATTTATCTTTCTCTACCTGGCATATTTTACTTGAAATTATGCTATCCTAATTGGAGTTACTATTGCTATGTTGAAACATCATTAACAAAAGCAAGTTGACGAGGAAAGGGCTTATACATCTTAATCCATCTTTGAGGGAAATCAGTGCAGGAATTCAAGCAGGGCTGGAAACTGGAGACAGGAACCACAGAGGGGTGTTGTTCACTGTTTTCTTCCCCATGGCTTGCTTTATTATAAAACTCAGGCTGCTTTCTTATAAAACCCAGAACCACCAGCCCAGGAGTGACCCCACCCAAAATGGGCTGAGCCCTCCACCATTAATCACTAATTGTAATAATGCCCTAAGTTTTTACAGCTGCATGTTATGGAGACACTTTTTCTCAGTTGAGGCTCCCTTGCTCTAATAACTCTTGCTAGTATCAAGATGACATAAAACTAGCCAACACAGAAGCCTTCTACGCCCATCCATTTGCCTTTAGGGAAATGAATTCATCCTTTTAATCATTGAATAATATTCCATTATATATGTATGCATGTATGCACACATACATAAACATTTTATTCATTCATTTACCTCTAATAAAGAGTGCTATATTCTTGTGAGAATTCAGCAGTCTCTTTAATGTGATGATTTCATTTCCTTTGGATATATATGCAAAAGTAGGTTTACTGTAACACATTAGATTTGTATTTATAGAAGCTTGCTTATTATTTTCTATAATGTCTGACATCTGTACTTACTTTATCACACCTGGTATATGATTTCTTTTCTCTGAATCCACAATAACCCTCTTTACTCTGACTCCTCTCTTTAAAGGNAAATAGATGGCAGTAGAAGGCATCTGTGCTGGCTAGTTTTATGTCAACTTGACACAAGATAGTTATTGGAGCAAAGAAGCCTCAACTGAGAAGATATCGCCATAAGATCTGGCTGTTTTTGAGTTGTTGTTTTTCTTTTTTGGTGATAGCCATCTAGAGGGGTAAGATACCTTATTGTGATTTTGATTTGCACTGCACCCATCACAAATAATACTGCGCTTTTAATGTCACTGTTGCTCATCTGTTTATCTTCTACTGAGAGCTCTCTATTCAGGTCACCAATCCATTTTCAGTTGGAAATGTTTCTATTTTTTTTAGTTCCTAATCTTTTCCGCATATTAATATATTATTAGGTGAATTCTTTTTTAAACATTTTCTCCATCCTGTAGATTTTTTTCTTCAGCCAGTTGATTGTCTCCTTTGTGGTTTGACATAATCACATTTCTCTATTTTTTTCTGTTACCTGTCTTGGACTTTTGGGATCCCATTTATGTATACCAGTTTCATGAAATATTTATTATGTTTTCTGATAGTGTCTTTTGTTTGTTTGGTTTTATAACTTCAGGCCTTACTCAGGTATTGAATTGATTTTGAGTTCATTATTGCAAATGGTGAGGTATAAATGTCTAGTTTCAATCTTCTACTTACAAGTCCCAGTTTCTCCAGCATTGTCAGCTTGCCCTTTTGTGGTTTTTGGTGCCTGCTCTTGTGAATCAGTTGGTTGTAGCTGTGGACAATTGCCTTTTGTATTCCTTCCATTTTCTCTAGTGCCATGTCAGATGTTTGTCAACCCCATGGTGTCCTGGTTACTATAGCTGAGCAGTATGTCTTCAGCTCAGATATATGATGTCCTAGCTTTTTTCTTTTTACTCAAACCTAATTTGACTTTTTGTGCCTTTATATGAATTGTAGGTTTGCTGTTTCTGGTTCTATGAAGAACATTCCTGATATTTTGACAGGGCTAAACTTGAAGCTGTTGTGTGGACGTTTTAACAATGTCAGTTTTTCCAATCCATGAACACAGGAAGTTTCCAATTCCTACACTTTTCTTCAGCTTTTCTCATCAGTATTTTGTAATTTCTATCACATATGTCATGTGCTTTCTTGAATAAATTTATTCCTAGGTATTTAATTTTTCATAATTATTGTGAATAAGATAGATTACTTAGTAGCCATCTCAGCAATTTCATTCTTTTGTGCATGTATCCATTTTTCAAGTATAAATGGTAAAAAGGCTTTCTTTACTCCAATGCATAGTTTTGTTAAAAATCAGATAGCTGTAGCCGTTTACTGGTTCTGGGTCCTCTATTCTATTCTGTATCCGCTGTGCCACTGCCCAGGGGGGGTTTATCACTGTGACTCTATGGTAGAACTTGCAAATAGCTATTGTATTATCACCAGCACTTCCCCTTTTATCTCAGGACTGCTGTGGATACTTGGAGTCTTTGTGCTTCCATATGAGTTTTATAATTGTTTACTCTAGTTTTGTGAAGAATGTCAGAAATTTTGTTGGGATTACATTCACATGGCCATTTTCATAATATTAACTTTTGACAAGTTATGATCCTGGGAACCCTTTCCATATTCTTTAATTTTTTTAATGCATATGGATGTATATGGATGTTTTGCCTGTATGTGCACCACATACATATCTGCTTCCCACAGAGGAGGAAAGAGGAAGTTGGATCCCCTGGAATGGAGTCACAAACAGTTGCAAGCTGCCATGTGGGTGCCATGAACAGAATCAGTGTCCTCTGGAAAATCATCAAGTGCTCTTAACCACTAAACAATCTCTCCAGCCTATCTTTCCATATTCTAATGTGTTCTTAAATTTCCCTTTGGAGGAGCTTCTAACTCCCATTGCCCCACCTTGGACTCATAAGCAGATCCATGTGGCCGCTTTCCACTGCTGCCCTTCTGGTCTCCACTCTACTGTCATTGTCACCTGTGTTTTCTGATGATCTTCCATAATAGCTGTTCCATGTTTCTGGTTTTGTGGTAAAGCAGCAAATCATGGCAGAATGTATGAAAGAGGAAGCTATTCATCTCATGGAAGACAGGAAGCAGATTAATTCCTATCCATCCAGGGTAGGGTGGGAGTGGCAGCGCACATTCTACCTTTCACAGTTCTACATCTTTCTAATTTTTAGTCTATTCAAGTTTTAGCAAAACATGGTGACACATGCCTTTAATCCCAGTACTCAGGAGGCAGAGGCAAGTGGATATCTGAGTTTGAGGTAAACCTGGTCTATAGAGCTAGTTCCAGAACAGCCAGTGCTACACAGAGAAAACTGTCTCAAAAAAAAAGTCTATTCAAATTTTGAACCCATCAGTAGATTAAAACCATTTGTTAGATTTTGGCTTTCATAACATAATGTTTCTAGAAATGCTCTGTGACATACCCAGAATTGATTTTACTAATCTCCTAGGTGTTTCTCAACCCAATCAAATTGAGAGTCAAGACTAAACATTACCCAGTCCACTCGGTTTGTGATTTATTATGCAGTACATATGCATACATGTATGCATACATATAAGCATTACATAAACATATACATTACATACATGTACACATTACATACATATATGCATTACATACATATATGATGGGGATATCATTCTGTATGCTGTGAATATGTGTTGATATAATTGATTGATAAATAAAATGCTGATTTGTCAGTAGCCAGGCAGGAAGCAAAGGCGGGATGAACAGACAAGGAGAATTCTGGGAAGAGAAAGGCTGAGTTAGGAGATGCCAGCCAGCCGCCCAAGGAGCAACATGTAATGAGACGCAGGTAAAGCTACAGACCACATGGCAAATCATAGATTAATAGAAATGGGTTAATTTAAGTATAAGAGCTAGTCAGTAAAAGCCTGAGCTAATGGCCAAGCAGTTGTAATTAATATAAGCTTTTGAGTGATTATTTCATAAGTGGCTGCAGAACCATAGGCGGGTTCTGTTTGGGAAAACATTCAACAGTCCTTAAGAACTGCAATTTTTCCTCTCTCACAACTGGATTCCTGGGGCTTGGGTTAGCACCCGGTTGTGGATCTCTGAATCTGTTTCCATATGTCTCTGGGAGAGGGCTCCTGGGGGCTCCTCAGCTATTGGTTGACAGTTCATGCATCTCCA
>LZPO01008362.1:63297-82425 GCA_001675575.1 Neotoma lepida | reverse complement strand
AATGGAAAACTGGTCAAAGTGCTAAGATTATGAGAATGTTAAATGCTGGGTTATTTAGTGAGAAGAAAACACAAAATGTAGTTGGGGATGGTAGCACTATTCCTTTAGTCCCAGTACCTGGGAGCAGAGACAGGAGGATCTTGGTGAATTCGAGGCCAGTCTGGTCTACAGAGCAAGTTCCAGGACATCCAGAGCTACATAGAAAAACCTTGTCTTGAAAATCAAAAAGGAAAAATAGAAAAAAGAAAACGTGTGGATCTCACTGAAGACACTACTTTATGGGAGCTTTACCTAAGAGCTCACCTCAGTACAGTGCTGAAGATACAACACTGAGAAGAGCTTACTTATATATTTCTGTTAAATAGTAAACTCAGACTTAAAAAAAAGATGCATTCTCTTTAGTTGGATCTTCTTTATGGTTTTTATTTTATCTTATTTATTTTTAGATGGTCTCCCTACATATCTCTGGCTGGCTTGGAACTCACTAAGTAGACCGGGCTGGCCTCAAAAGCACAAACATGTACCTGCTTCTGCCTCTTCCTCTAGAGTGCTGGGATTAAAGGAGTCTGCCACCATGCTGGCTATTTTTTAATTTTTTTATTGGTTTTTTGAGATAGGGTTTGTNTATCCCTGGCTGTCCTGGAACTCATTCTGTAGATCAGGCTGGCTTTGAACTCACAGACATCCGACTCTCTCTGTCTCCTGAGTGCTCATTTTTAATTTTTTAAATGTTTGTGGTCATTAGAATGTAACAGGCCCCCATAATCTCATAGGGAGTGGCACTATTAGGATATGTGGCTTTGTTGGAGTGGGTATGGCCTTGCTGGAGGATGTGTGTCACTGTGGGGGTGGGCTTTGAGAGGTTTCCTATGCTCAGGATACCACCCACTATCTCAGTCGACTTCCTCTTGTAGGATTCTCAGCTAACTCCTCCAGCACCACATCTTCCTATATGCCACCATGCTTCCTGTCATGATAATCGACTGAATTTTTGAAACTGTAAGGGAGTCACCCCAATTAAATATCTTCCTTTTAGAAGAGTTGCCAAGGTCATGGTGTTTCTTCACAGCAATAGAAACCATAACTGAAGCAATGTCAGTGCTCAGACTGAATCAAGTTTGGTTTTTACACTATGTTAATATATCCTTGTATTTGTTCATCTACCCCTATACCAGCAGTTGTCCTGTATTTATACTTATTAAAGCTAATCATGCCTTTTCTGGGAAAAAGGATGGTCTCATATAATGAAAAGTGTAAAAGTTTAAAAAAGGTACACAAATGAAGAAGTTCAAAATATAAACTTGTTTATAACATTAAACCAATGAGAAATATATTTGCTATGAAAATTATAGAAAGGCTAATACTCCTAACTGAAAAACAATCGTTCTAATTAAGAAAAATATAAACCAATTTTAAAAGGCTCTATGAACAGACAAAACACAGAAGAGCAAATTCAACCTTACTACTGTTAGTAGATACATACTGGAGAAAGAGTTATCACAGACACACCCTTACCCAACTGGTGAAGATTAAAAGTAATTTTAACAACACTGTTAATGCTGCACTGAACCAGGTATACTCATACACTGCTCATAGGAACAAAAACTGGTAAAGACCTTTGAAGAGGACTTTAACAACATGTATAAAGACATTCCATTAATTAATTCAACAAAATATTTTAAAGTGTAACACTAATAGACCAGTGAGGTAATAGAACCAACTTAAATGCCACAATAGAGGGCTGGTGCTTGGAGAGGGAGGGGGAATATGGTCACATATATTATGACTTATGCTAAATAAAATGACCCCAAAAGTCCTAACAACAGAAGAAAAAAATTGTTTATCCTAAAATTTCTGTGATATGCAAGGTGAACCTCAAGAGTTTGCAAATAATGTTCGGAGTCAGGCTCTGAGGACAACGTAACTTTATCATTCTTTGAAACTTTTAGATGAATCATCTTGAGTAAACAGATGATTTTTACAGATGGAAAAAGGCAAAGCTTGTGTGTAGTGCTTATTTCACGTACCTTAGTGGCTGTCACTGATGCAGCCAAGTTTGTAGTTTTAGAAGAGGACCCATTAGAACTTGCTGGTGCTGTCTGAGCCACCACAGACTTACTGTTTGTACTGTTTGTTCCATTAGCAGCACTGGGGGAATGGGAGAAAGTAAATTTGAAGCCACCAGAAGATGTCCTTTTGGGAAGGTTTTCCTTGTCTTCACTTTCTTTTGCTAAATCAAAATTAAAATTGAGTCTGTATTAAATACTGCTAAATCAAAGCACTTGTCAAAGTGGCTACATACAACTTTGCCTCTGCTTTCTATGAGTACAAGGTTATGTACATATTCTTATTGGTCAGGATCTTAGGAATCTCAAAGAGCAGAACCAACCTTCTTACAATAGAAGGTAACCCGCTTTATCTCAGTGTTTACTTGGAAAGTTATTAGCAGTCTGACTTCTCTTACTGTCTTCCACCCACTGACTCTGTACTTCTTGAACCCCGCACAAGTCACTTCAAGTGCCTCAAGACAACTCCTAAGTATCCTCATCTCTTACTCCCTAAAAATTCCAAGTTCCTTTACTTATTTCTTCTATAGTCTAAGTGTCTACTTATATCTTTTATAGTGTAAGTGTCCAAACCCCTTTCAAGTCTGGTTAATACTCTGTGAACACATTTCCTAACAGCATGTGCCCAACAATGGATGCAATACTTAAGCATGGTCTTTCTGCTTCTTTTGACAATATTGAGGGCAGTATCTTCTACAGACTGAGGGTAAAAGAATTTGCTAAAAAATAAAAAGCACCTGTTCTAGGATGAGGATATATAGTTTAGAGGCAGAGCACTAGCCAAGCACACTCAAGGCCCTGGGTTCAAGCTCTAGCAATTACATAAATAAAAAGTAAATACTGTTCTTTAGAACACCAGTAAGCTCTTTGTTCCCCTTGGGTGGAATTCATGGTACTACTGAATAGGAATTGAGTCAGAATGGCAAATAGCTCAAAGAAAATGTACTATGTCAACTGAATGAGTTTTCTAAGAAGAAATGCCTGTAGAATAAGTCACATTCAAAATACATCCAAGAGATATTTTGCCTTTCAACATATAAACTTCTATTAAACATTCAAAGGGTATTTGCAGGTCAATGTTCTTTAGGACATAAAATTAAAGTGATCATTTCTCTTGAAAGGCATAAGCAATATCTTAGTTCTATACAACAAGTAGGAGGACCCTTTCCCCCTTTGAGGCAGTGTCTAATGAACCTTAGGCTGGTCTCAAACTTGCTTTGTAGCTGAGGATCACCTTCAACTTTTAATCCTCCTGCCTCCACCTCTTTAGTGCTGAGGTAAGAGGATGGTTTATTTTGCTTTCAAAAAGCAAAGTTACTTCTTTGAGCTCACTTTGCTCAGGCTGTAAAGATCAGAGGTGGAGTGTTCTAAGCATCTCTTGTTATAGTCTCAGTTACTTAACTACAGAAGCACTCAAACAATTTAATCATAACGAAAATCCTCAATGAAATTCATTTTCGTAAAGAAACAAAGCCAAGACTGGTCTGCTCAGAGAAGTATAAGTGACAACAAACTGCTAACAGAGGACAGATGTAGTGGCACACACAGTGATCATAGCATTTGAGAAGCTGAGACTGGGTAACAGTGAGCTCTAGGTCAGAACAAGACCTTGCTTTAAATAATAGTATAAACTAAAAAATTTTAAAACCAAAATGAATAGCATCAAAAACATCTTTCAAAGAAAACATTTTAAATATGAACATCTAAAATATTTTGGAAAATGTGGATAATTTCAAAAAAGGTATGACTCAGCATAAAATTCTTGTGTTTCTTTTACAAACCATGGCCAGATTTTCCCAAACAAGTAAAGGTTAATTATTATTATGGTTTTGTGTGTCTGTGTGCATGGTGCTAACGATCAAACTCAGGCTGCCTGATTGTTTTACTAAGAGAGAGGCAGTACTACATGAAAATTCATGATCTTTGTACCTTTTTTAGTCTCCATAAATTTTTCATAACTATCGGGAAAATCATCTTCAGTCTTAGATTTTTCAATTGGTGTCACAACTGCCTTTCCTTCTTCATCCTCCTCCTCATTAAACCACATTTCTTCATCATCTTCCAAGGCTTTTGCATCTCTGCGAAATCGGTTACTACGCAATATAGATGGTACACTGTAAGAAATTATATTACAGATATTGAGTAATGACTACAAGGACATGACCAGGTAAATTTGAGAAGGATAAATAACACGAACTAATATACTTTTAAGTTGTGATGTACAGTACATCAAAATTATCTCAGTCATCATGTAAGATGTAGTCAGAGATCTCTTCAAATGTTTTTGCATGTTGTAAACTAAATTAAGAATCCATCTTGCGTTACTACATGCAGTATCAAGTTATCATATAATGGATGGGGAAGGAAGGACAGCTGACTCTCCTATAAAAGGCTATGTTAATATAGAAAATTTCACATGTTAAGATCTAAACTTCTACAATTTCATATTTAATTTTGCTTTCTACAAATGTTAATACACTTAAACAATACCTGTTCAGTTTCTGATTTTGTCTGTCTTTTTCTTGTTCATATTTAGTCTTCAATCCTTTGAATGTCTGAACATATTCAATTGATTCAAGTGCTTTATAAAAGTTTTCAACTATATGTGCAGTAAGAGACTTGATATCTTCCTGTATAGGTACAAAATTCATATTTATAAAACAATATAATACTTGTTGAGAAACAAAACTAAAAAAAAAAACATGAATAGTTCCAAAGTTATCAAAAAAGGTTTTCAAAATCACCTTCTAAAAATAAATGTCCTAGATTCCTTATACATGAGCCAGGACAGGACTCCACAGAGAACTTGGACAAGGAGAGGCAGTTCACTGGAGCCCTTTAGGGGCTATAAGAACATTTGAAAAGCAATGGATTTAGTGTATGTCTTAGTATACAGTACTTCATAATTTAAAGAACACTTTTACAATTTTATATATATTTCTCAAAATCCTATGAAATAAATTACACTCATTTTACAAAAAGACAAAATTTAGGCCTTAAGAGCTTATTAGAAAACAAATGTTAAGCCCATATGTTCAGTAAATGTTAATGATTTCCTATTTAACTGCTGTCAAAATAGGGTAAGTTTTATCTAAGTAGATAATAAGCACAGATTCCTTTGATTATATTGTATATACAAATCGGATAAACTGCTTAACTGGAACTCTACATTTTCTATTTTGGCAGTAAACTGTTGTAAATGGAACAAAAACATGTTAAGGTTGAAGATTCAGTGTATTAAACTTACCAATTTTCAGGGGAAAAAAAGTAAACTCTATCAAAAGCTTTGGGAGAGAAGTGTGAACCCAATTCATTTTACCAGTATCTTACCAAAATGCTAAAGGAAAAACTGATCTAAATCCATAGAAAGCTCATGAAAGGCAGCAGAACAGAGAGCAGCTGAGGTACTCGACTATGCTGCTCGTCTTCCAAGGCTAAACTACACTTCTTTCCTCTTCATCTCTTCAAAATCATACTCCTGGCAAGTGGCCACTCTTAGAAAAATAATCGATTTAGCTAAATAATCCTCATATAGGAACAGCAAATGATTAGAAATCTGACTTGTAAGAAACAAAACGAGAGAATGAGTTTTTAGCTTTTCCCCTTTTCACATTCTTTTCACATGGCCATTTCCTAGATGAAATGACTTGCGTATTTCTAGATACACAAGAGGTGAACTGGCTGTGCTGACTATAGTGATCAGCTTTTCTCCAGTACTGCTCTCTTTCACTTTTCTTATGTGAAAGGGCTGGACCACAGCTGCAATTGCTGCATGTGCTTGTCACTGTCCTGAGGCTTCACCAGAAGGAGTCATTTCTGCTGCCTCAGTTTCTTCAGCTGTAACAAAAGGGAGGTGGACTACTTTTAACTTCCCAGTTCTCTCATTCTTAAAATTTTAAAATTCCATCCTACTGTCCAGGCATCTTGTATAAAATTCTACTAAAAAATAAATTTTCANTTTTGTATTCATTTTTTATTATTACTCCTATGATAGAAAACTGCTGTTTCATAATAGATCACAAGAATGCCTTGCTTGATTGAAATGTCCAATATGCCATATATGATCCTAAAACATTTCCCCAAGAAAAATGGAACTGAGAAAAATGAGCAAATATGAGTTACAAGTTTCTTTAATTTCACTTTTAAATGTCCTAATTTTCAATAGTGTTTTGGGGAATGACTTGGTGGTGGAGCTTACCTACCACACAGAAGAATCCATATATGATCCCCAACAGTGACCCACCTCAAAGAAACTACTGTCATTCAACTATTAACCATGTACAAGTAAGAATAAAAAGTGACTTAAAATTCCAATTTATTAGAAATAGATTCTAAGACAAATGGAATAAACAATTTCAGGAAAATAGGAATGAAAAATCAATTTGATTACATATAATTTTATTTTTATATGAAATTATTTGTTTATATATGATTACTAAAAGATCTTTAATATAAACTTACCACTCTTATAAATTCAAACAATTCAATAACAGCTGAATTTAAGAGATTATACCGAGTTCCATTATCCAAAAGGGCATTTATAACTGGTTCAAAAAGATTTCCTTTGGTGATGTAACGATTATAAAATTCATCCTTAAGGCCAATTATCCGCCTCATAAAGCGAAGAGCACCTAATTAAAAAAAATTTTTAAAGGGGTTAATGAATTTACCAAAATTATTTTACAGATATTTTTGACATAAAGCAATGTTTAAATTTTTCCAAAATAAAAAGTAAAATATAGTACATAAAAAAATGGGTTTTGAAACAAACAAACAAACAAACAAACAAACAACAACAAAAGTTCAGGAATTACAACTAGATTGGCTCAGTAGATAAGGGCATGGTGACCAAAATTCAATATCCAGAACCCACCAGAAGGTGGAAGGAAAAGGACTGATTCCACCAATTTATTCTCTAACACCATGCACACATGATTCTACCAATTTACTCTCTAACACCATGCACACACATGAGTGATAATTAAAATTTTTTTTCTATATCTATAGAATGCCAATGATAGTAATACTTAAAGAAAAGATAGTGGGTACAGTACAGGAGGCTCAGAATTGGGAGGCCAAGTGGGCACAGGTGTGGTACAGCCTACTCCATTTCTAGGGTAGGAATGTGGAGGCAGATGTTTGCTTTTAATTTTCTTGAAATACAACCAAAGAGACTATCAGTAACATAACAGATCTAAACTTTTTAAACCTTTTCAATGAAGAATACAGATCTCCAACTACTCTTGCTTCTTTTGTCTTGAACACTCACTTGTGAATCAATACTACTTTCACATTATGACATTATTTCCTTGTTTGCCAATTATGTATGAACCATGGTAGATCAGATTGCATTTGCTAACAAAATATAAGAGTAATAACTAAGGACTATAACTTGGTATTTCATATTTTATAATACTGAAAACAGCATTCCCTTCTTTAATTAGCTTTTACTTCTTAAACAGAATTAGCAATATTATTACTAAAATGCTTACAGAACATCAAACACTGCAACTTTTATCCTTTATTTTTATGTATTGATACTTTTTAACTTATAACTTCCCCCTTAATTTCTTCTACACATATCATTAGCCAGGACTTCCAAATTTTATGTGTCTCTTATTTTAACTCTGTTAAAGATATAAGTCCATAAATGAAGAAACTGTGCCTGGTATAAAACACACACACACACACACACACACACACACACACACACACACACACACACACCCCAATCTCCTCCCCAAACATAAAACATATACACACACTGGAAAAGATCTGAGTCCACAGACTCCGATGCTGCTGCTGAATGAACCAAAAGACTTCAAACTATAGCTGCAACAGCTTTGCTTTCTTATAATGATGGGAGAGCTTGAAACAATACAAAGACTTATATACTGGAATTTCATCCAATTAGGATGTATCGACATTAATGGGTATCATACATAATCATCTAAAGGATTATTTATGGAAAACCTCACATGACAACATAAATCCTTTCAAAATTAGTATACAAATAAATGTAATGAGATGAACTAAATATAACTTTTATGTTACCATTAAAGAATAAATGTCTACAGATAACCAAGAAAAATATGAATATTAATGGGGCAAACTCCAAAGGCAGGCATTTAAATCTTCCACAGAAATATTATATAATGACAACAACACTGTTATTATTTCATCTGATGAGATTAAGTAATAGATATTACAGAAATAAGGTACAAGTGTTTGGTTAATTTACTGCGTAGCAGAAATGGCATTTTCATTCTATGGAAAAATATAGTTTATTTAATGAAGGTGTTGGCATAGGTGGCTAGCTACTTAGACTATCACCTCATACCACACTCTGAAATACATTTCAGATATATTACATAAACAAGCATAAAAAGCAAATAATAAAAAAAAAGGATAATATTTTAGAACGTAGAAAAGTTCCTAAGCACGACAACGACTCCAAACATAAATGAAAGGAAGGTAAACTGAATTTATAATGAATCATGAAGCACTTTTAAAATGTGTATGTGCCAATATGTGAATGTTTGTGTTAGATGTGCATGGATTATCTGGAGGACAACATCAGGTGTCACCCACCTTCTTTGAGACATGATCTCTCATTGGCCTGAAGCACACTAACTAGGACAGACTGGCCAACCAACAAGCCTCAGAGATCCTCCTGTCTCTGCCTCCCCAGAGGTAGTATTATAAATATGCACACCACCAGCTCTGCACATGGGTTCTGGGAATCAAATTCAAGTTCTTGTGCTTGCAAGTCTCAACTGAGCCACTTCCCAGCCTCAATGAAGATTTTTTTTTTAAAGTTACATAGAAAACATCAACAAAAGGAAAGTAGGACTGGAACATCTCCTCCTAAAACATAAAGTATAATACACACAAAAGGTTCTATGAAAAAGATAACCCTCAGTTCACAACAGATGAAAATGCAAATTAGGCTGACCATGATGACTCAGACCTATATCCCAACATTTTGGGGGTGGAGACAGAAGGACCATCCACAGACAGCCATATAGTTTTAAGTCAGTTGGGCTACATGAGACTACTTCAAAAAATAGATAAAAATTATTGAAAAGTTTAAATCCCCGGGTAGTAATGCCGCTGCTGATGTAGTAAGTCAGACCAGGCCGAATTAGTAAATCTACGTTTAATCTTAGCAGAACATTCCTGGGTGGACCCAGAGGAAGAGGAGAAGCCATGAGGGAAACCATGAGGGGGAGTCGTCTTGGGTGGGACCTTAAATACCCTCTAGGGGTGGAGCCTCTGTGTGGCAGGCTTTCTCAGGGGTGGGGTTTAGAGGGGGCAGTTCCAGGAGGTATCCTCAACAATTATGTTAATATATGAAAATATTCTATCAAGGGAAATGCAAATTAGAACAAACCTACACATTTCATCACTGGATAACTATTTTAAAAATTAGCATTATTGCCAGGCATAGTGGCACACACCTTTAATCCCAGCACTAGGGAGACAGAGGCAGGTGGATCTCTGTGGGTTTGAGGCCAGCCTGCTCTACAAAGTGAATTCCAGGATAGCTAGGGCTTTTACCCAGAGAAACTGTGTTTCGAAAACACCCATCCCCTCCCCACCCCAAAAATTAGCAATACAGCTGGGAGTAGTGGCTTGACTGTAATTTGANCACCAGGCAGAGGCAGGAGGATTGTCATGAGTTCAAGGTAAGCCAGAGCTATGTAATATATTCTAAGCTAGCTTGGGACTTCAGAGTGAGGCCTTGCTTTTTTCTCTTTTTCCTACCATCCATCCATCCACCCATCCATCCACCCACCCATATGTGTGGCATTATAGGATGCTGAGAAAATGCCAANTGCTTCAGCTTTTGGGAAAGCTATCTCTCTCTCTTTTTCTACCTCTACCTCTCTCTCAATCATCTACCTACCTACCTATTTATTAGTGTAGCACAATAGGGTACTGGGAAAATGCCAAGGGCTTCAGTTTTTGGGAAAGTAACCTGGGTAGGTAGGTAGATGTTAAAATTTAAAAAGAATATATGAAAAAGTACACAAACATTTTGCCTGACAATCCTATTATTATGAATCTTACAGAAATACATTAATTAGCATATAAAAGATTATTGTACTAGACACAATGTAGTTGGGAATGGGTGAAAAAGCAAAAGCAACTCTGTAATCTATGCTTTAGATGGTAAAACGTTTGTGGAAATCACATCATGAAATATTATTTAGCTATCATTAGAAAGAAAAAAATAAGACCAAATAATTTGCAGTAGTGAAGGACAGAGAAATGTACTAGCACAATATATTTTCATAAAGGTAAAAAAAAAACCTCTATATGTGTATGAATACATTTATGTACATTTGTACAGGGATAGAAAAAAATAAACGAAAACCACAGGCTGTTAGTGTTGTTTAGTTTTTTGCTTGTTTGTTTTGTCCTTTTGAGTCAAGGTCCCATGTCCCAGGCAATGTATGAATTGCTATGTATTGAAGAATGATCCTGAATTTCTGATCTTCCTGCCTCCACCTTCCAAGTGCTGGGATTACAGGTATGAGCCACCAAACCCCACCAACACTGGCCATTTTAAGGACCTAAAAATAAAGGAGGATAGGGGAATTAAGAGTAACAAACAAGGCTGGCATTGTAGCTTAGTTGGGTAGAATTGCCTGGCATGCACAATGGCCTCAGTTCAATACCCAGAGCTGCATGAACTGGATACGATAACACTTGTCTGTAATCCCAGTACTCAGGGATGAAGGAAGGAATACTAGAAAAATCAAGGCCACCCTTGAGGTATAGGTGTGCATGCAACCACCCACCCACCCACATACACATAAAACATGATAGTTTAATAAAGCTCCAACATACCAGAAGAGTTCTATCAAGCAATGCTGTTACTGCATATGGTATTGTATTCCAACAAAACCTAGGATAATTCAATTCAATCTAAATGTAAGCAAAATGAATGTGGGAAACCACTATTTCCCACTCCTCTTGCTCTTGCCCTCAGATGACAGAACACACAGCAGAAGCAGTCGGTTCTCTCAGCAATCTCATTAACATCACACACACTGCTAAAAAGCAGATGACTTCATATGGGGAACTGGCATTTACCTCTACTAAAAAGTATTTCTTAAACCATTTTTACAAAATTGCTCATTAAATTGTTACTTACACAAGGCCAAGAAAGTGTGCTTTGAATTCATCAACACCAAAACTCTTCTTAGTAAATCTTTGTTCATGATGTAGTTTTTTATGTGATATGTGTGATGTTCCACACAAAATGTGAGTAACTCTAAAATTAAGGCAAGTAGCTGTGCTGTTTGATAATTATCTACAAAAGAAAGATATCTAGTGAGAATATAATACATCTAAAGAGAATACATTCTATATCTTAGAGCAAAAGTACATTTAATATAATTTAAAGAGGGTACATAAATATTACTTTTACATATGTAGACTACTTAAAAATATCTGTTTTAAGGTTCTTGTGTAAAAAATGTAGTAACATAAAGAAAAGTTCAATATAAATCTACAAATGTGATAATAAAGCTTGTCACATTGACATTTTCCTAGCAACGTATTCTTTTTTTTGTAAAGATTTATGTATTTATTATTGGATACAGTGCTCTGTCTGCATGTACACCTGCCGGCCAGAAGAGGGCGCCAGATCTCATTACAGATGGTTGTGAGCCACCATGTGGTTGCTGGGAATTGAACTCAGGATCTCTGGAAGAGCAGCCAGTGCTCTTAACCTCTGAGCCATGTCTACAGCCTGCAATGTATTCTTAATTAATGCTATCACTGCAAAAGTGAACAAATCCATGGAATGGCACAACAAAGAGGAAAGGCCTCAAAGTTCTTGCCTGAAGTGGCTCAATGCAAATTTCTTTTAAATTTGTTTGTGTATGTGCATGGGAGTGCTAGTGTGGTTGCAGTGGACAGTTCTCAGGAGTGGGCTCTCTTCTACTACCTTGTGGGGTCTGGGGACCAGAAGACAGCCTACATGGAAGCTCCTCTACCAACTGTGCTGCCTGTGCAGTCTCAGTGCAGTTTGACATTTTAAAAAAAGAACCTTTAAGAAAGTGTTATTTTTTTGCTATTTAACTATCAAACAAAAACTATTCCACAGAGATTTTATCAGTAATGATCTTGAATACACCAACCCACACCATTCGGATCACTGAAACTACCTTTTGGTTACCCTTGTAAAGATGCTCTGCTTCATGAAATGAATGTACATCAAACTTTAATAGCTACCAAGGACTTAATATAAATAATCATTTTATAATGTTTTAGAAAAGAAACACTACCCTGAGAGGAAATTACAGAATCCAGCCAAACAAAAAGTTAACATAATCATAATCAATGTCATCTAGTACAACTATTTGATTTAAACAGGAATATTACACACTTGAACATATCTCCCCCACTCCCGTTTGTGTTCATGCCACACATGTACAGGTGTCCATGAAGGCTAGATGAAGATGTGGGTCCCCTGGAGAGGGTGTTCCAGGCAGCTGTGAACTGTGCAATGTGAGTGCTAGGAACTGAACTCTGTTTCTCTGAAAGAGAAGAGCCTCTCTGTGTTTACACAAACATTTTTATGGATCTTGACTGCTTCTGGAAATAATACAGCATTCTTTTAATTAACAAAATGGCCTTCTAACACTGTTTTTACGTCAAGTGCGAGAGTCTTACTTGTTCCAAACTAAGTTCTGTAACAGCCAGTATACCAGAGGCAAAATTAGAACTAGTCTTTAACCATGAAAATTTCTCATATTTTTTATTTTTAATTATGTAAAATATTTTTAATTTTCAAGTATATGTATATTTGTGTGGGTTTGTGCACACGAGTGCAGGTCCCTTTGAAGGTCAGAAAGGAAGCCTCATACTTTGGAGATTAAGTTACTGGCAGTTTGAGCTATGGAATGAGTGCTGGAAAGAACTCAGATCTGCATAAGAACAGAATGTGCTCTTAACTGCTGAGCCATCTCTCCAGCTCTATGGAAGTTTTAAAGGGTATTACTGTGCTTATGTGTGATGTATGTGTGGGAATCCTGTGGGGGTCAAAGGATAATGACTCTTTTCCACCTTTATGTGGGTTCTGGGGATGGAACACAGGTCTCCAGGCTCAGCTGCTAAGCTATCTTCCCAGACCCACATAAAAGATACTTTAAAACAGTGATCTGTACTGTTAATTATATTGTTTTCCCTTTTCTATTTTAAGAAATCACTTTAATTCAATCTCTGAACATTCTCCTATGGAAGCTCTCCTAGAGGTTTCTGTTGTTTCTCCTGGGACTTTGATAAGGTTGGTAGAAAGAATGTAATGTTAAATGCACATAGCTTCAATATTATCAGGCCCATACCTTGAATGCATATTCTAAAGACAAGCAAATGGTAAAAAATGAAGGCTCATAGACAAGTATAGTACTGTGCTAAAGTGTGGATCCTAGGAGATTGTAGTCAATTACATCTAAAATATAAGAACTAAATTATCAACTTAGAGATAATGATTTCTCAAAACAATGTCAAAACAACAACATATTTACAGAGGAAACAATCCGTTTTTCATCTTTTATAGTTGGAAAGTAGACTTTCTTCCTACAATAAAAGGGCAAGTCTATGCTTGGATTTTATTTTTTATGTTAAAAAATGTTTCTCTTATCTACACACACACACACACACACACACACACACACACAGTCATACACCCAATCTCACACACTATACTGATTAAGAAAAATCTCATAATTTGTACTCATAAAATATTTATTTTTACTTACCAGGGCAAATTGTATTGGTTTTGTTAGATCCAAGCATATTATCTTTAAAAGAAAAATTAAAATCAATCTTACATTTTCCTAATATTTCACAATATACAAACATCCTCAATAATTTCTTTTTAGTTTCATAATAACCAGTGAGTTGGTTGATTTGGCTATTATGTATCTTTTACAGAATTAGGTACAGAGGTAGATTATTAAAATATAATAGTAGTGTGCCGGGCGATGGTGGTGCACGCCTTTAATCCAAGCACTCAGGAGGCAGAGGCAGGCGGATCTTTGTGAGTTCGAGGCCAGCCTGGGCTACCGAGTGAGTTCCAGGAACGGCGCAAAGCTACACAGAGAAACCCTGTCTCGAAAAACCAAAAAGAAAATATAATAGTAGTGAGCCGGGTATAGTGGTGCATACTTTTAATCCTACCACTCTAGAGGCAGAGGCAGAGGCAGGTGGGTCTCTGTGAGTTTGAGGCCAGCCGAGTCTACACAGTGAGTTCCAGGATAGTCAGGGCTACACAGAGAAATCCTGTCTCACAAATATCAGAGACAAAGAAGACAGTAACAGTGAAAGTGCTCTGATAAAAAGGTGAGATTAAACCAGATAAGACAGACACATAGTTTTCTTTTTATTCAACATTTAACAACTAGGATATATTTCTGCATCACATTAAAAAACACAAAATGATGGAAGTTTAAAACTTCAGAGCAACACATACTCAACAGTGTGTTTATGCTTAAAAATATGTGCCAGGCAAAAGGATACTTTCTAGAGCACATATAAGCTCATTTGCACAGGGAAATGCAAGAATGCACATGGGAACATTATTTACAACTGGGGAAAGCTTCAAACAAATGTACATAGGAAGAATGGTTAGACTGCTAATACTCAGAATATTATCTATGCAAGATTTAAAATACCTAAGGAACCTAGATATCACTATGAATAGATCTCAATAGAAGTAAACTTAAATCAAATATGAAATGGAAAAATAATACATTACACAGAGCACAAGAACAGAAACCAATACAGGAGACAAAACTCTCGGGAATATTCTTAGCAACACAGGTTGTGGTATAGTGGGACTGAGAAGGTGAAGTGACACACAGAAAATTCCAATATACAGTTTTTTTTTTTTTAACTCAAAAAAGTATGTTAAGCTAGTTTTGATAAAGCCAACAGGCAGTACATAAATATCTATTAACAGTATTGGCTATACATTTGCTTATGGTGTAAATGTTAAAATGACCATGAAAATGAACTATTTTAACTTACATACTGTAACAAAAATTTGGAACATGCTTCCTTTTTTTTTTAAAAGCTTACCTAATAACCCCCTACCCCTGGTCCCCAGACAGAGTTTCAGGCCCTGAACTCATAGAGATCTACTTGCCTCTGCCTCATGAGTGGTGGAATTAAAGGAGTGTGCCACCACCACCACCTGGCAACTTTGCATTTTTGATAATTAAGTCAATATACCGAAATTCATTTCAATTATTTTACCTGCAATTTTCCATTATATAGATACTCTACAATTTGTTCATTTTTCTATCCTAAGTAATATAGTAACAGTACTGAACCCATCATGTAAATGTAAAAATACTCTTTAGGATGTATAATCAGAAAGCAATCAGAGTTATTAAATGGGGTAGACCTATGTTGTAACTTTTATTAATTTCATAAACATTGTCTTGCCAGATTTCCTGTCTCCTTTAAGACAGGGACTCATAGCCCAGACTAGCCTTGAATTTACTAGGTAGCTAAACCTGGCTTTGAACTCCTGATCCTCTCGCCTCCACCTCTCAGTACTGAAATTATAAACCTGTTGCCACATCTGACCATGGCATTCTCTTAGTTGGTTACTCTACTAAACCAGAAATTGCTGCCAAATTGGATGTANAGAGCTACAAATGCCTACAGTTTTTTTACTCACATTGCTTCAAAACTACCTTTGTCTTTAATTCATAAACTAGAACTTGTCATTAGTAAGTTATGAGCATAACTGATGCAACAAATATGGAGAAGCAACAAAAAATACATACTAGGAAGAAAACCCTTCTCCCACAAATTATGCATTGATAGTTCTTACCAAAGACACTCATGAACAAGGACAATCATGACTTCATATTGCACTTTAAATCTTTCAGTAATAACTTCCCTGTCATATAAAGCACCAAGTAATACTTTATGGTCATCATATGCAAATAGAAATGAGAACTTACCCTTCTCACATTTGTCTTCTGACGTATTGGTCAAAAGTGGAGCCGTGAGGACATGCATGCAATGGTTGTAGAAGAAATTTAAAAACTCACTCTTTTCAGTTTTCTGAAATAAAATGTTTAAAGGAACACTTTATTACCTTTACATTTAAGAAACATTTTCAAGAATTAGCAGTGAAGGTTATACTCTAACAACAGAACTTTAAGATAATGTCAAAGAATCCTAAACTATCTAGAGTCAAAGAAGCAAACTTAGAAACATATACTTCAATCTGAATTCCAGATATGAAGTCTAATAATTCACATTAGACATTAAAAAAATGAAGTGAAAAAAAGTAGAAACAGCTTTTTCCAAGGAAATTCAGAAACTTTTAAAGATGCTGGCAGTCTGAAGTGTAATGAAGAATAGACCAATCTACTGAACAACATGGTGATCACAACTAATAGCAATGCATTGGGTACTTGAAAGCTGTGAGGATTATGATTTTAAAAATTTATTTTCATTCACATGTGTGTATGTGTGCACATATGTATGTGGATGCCTGTAGATGCCAGAAGGGGGACTGGATTCCTTGGTGGATGTAAACTGCCTAACATGGATACAGGGAACTAAACTCTATTCTGCAAGAGACCAAATGTGCTTATCTGCTGAGTCGCCTTTCCCTGGGATTAAGATTGTAAATGTTTTAAGTAATTAAAAATTGGAGCTTGAGGACTGGCAAATGTACTTCAGTGCTTAAGCATTTGACTAATATGTGCAGGATCTTGGGTTCATTCCTCAAGTATGTGTCTGTGTGTGGGAGGGGGGGCGGTGAAGAGGCACTGGGACCCTGCATTTCACTGCCTATCCAAATCTGAAAAGCTGCTGAAACAATTTATCAGGCTACTAAATGAAAAAATAATTGGGCCAACTAACTTACAACAGTTTAAAAGTAATGTACACATTCTCTAATTATGAGGGAATTTTATTAAGGAAAAAAATGACATTTTATATTGAAATAACCACTATTAATATTCTGGAAAACTCCTTGAACATTTCATGATTTACGTAATTAAGAATCTTAGGGCTGAGTGGCTGGTGGTGGTGTTCATTTTTAATCTCAGCACTCAGGAGGCAGAGGCAGGCGGATCTCTGTAAATTCGAGACCAGGTTGGTCTGCAGATCGAGTTCTAGGACAGCCAGGGCTACACAGAGAAACCCTGTCTTAAAAAACAAAAACAAACAAACAACAAAAAAAACCCTTTGGTTTACATCAATTTTCTTGCTTTCTATTATGATAAGAACCACGTAAAATAAAGTTGCTACTCTGTTTACTATCTTAAAATACAGTCCAGTTTTATTTAAAAACTATTATTAAAAATTACTATTAAAAGCTGGGCGTGGTGGCTCACACCTTTGATCCAGCACTTAGGAGGCAAAGGCAGGTAGATTTCTGTGAGTTCGAGGACAGCCTGGTCTACAGAGTGAGTTCCAGGGCAGCCAGGGCTACACATTGAAACTCTGTCTTGAAAAAGCAAAAAATTATTAAAAAATAATGCTGTGTACAAAGTTTTTAAACAAGTAATCAAATAGAAGCCAAAGAACAAAAACTAAATTGTAGTAGAATATTTTAAAGTGTTACTTGTGTTTATATTGCATTTGTTTAACTTTGTGAAGCTGTGTTACTATGCCTGTGTAAAACACCTAATGGTTTAATAAAGAACTGATCAATAGCAAGGCAGGAGAAAGGATAGGTGGGGCTGGCAGGCAGAGAGTATATATAGAAGGAGAAAACTGGGAGGAGAGATTTAAGATCTAGGAGCCAGAGAAGGAGGAGGACTCCAGTGGCCAGCCACCCAGCTCTACACAGTAAGCCACAGAGTAAGAGTAAGATTTACAGAAGTTAGAGAACGGGAAAAGCTCAGAGGCAAAAGATAGAAGGGTTAATTTAAGGAAAGCTGGCTAGAAACTAAGCCAAGCTAAGGCTGGATATTCATAAGTAATAATAAACCTTCGTGTGTGATTTATCTGGGAGCTGGGTGGCGCCTCCCCCCCCAAAAGACCAAAGACCAACCAACAACATAAATTCCTAATCTAATTAATATTTCTGGGCCAGTGAGGGCTCAGCAGAGAAAAGCACTGCTGCCAATCATGACCAAGCCTGAGTTTGGTTCCTGGGTCCCATGTGGTAGCAGCACAGAGCTAATGCCTGCAAGTTATCCTTGGATCTCCACGCATACCCCACAGCATACTATTTACCCATAACTAAAATAAAGGAAAAATCTAACAACAAAAAAGGAGTTGAACAGATAAAAATGCTATATTTACAGAAAATTAATTGTAAGAATACCATTGGTTTTTAAATACAAATACTTATCAAAGAATTTTTTGTTTCTAAAAATCTTATTATAAAACCATGAAAGACTGTTAAGGCCCAAATCCCTTTAATCTCAGTGTGAGTTCTTACATTAGTTGTAGCCAACATGTTCTCTGGATCAATTAGAGTACGAAGAAGTCCCATTAACTGAACTGCACCTCCTAGCTCAGGGTCAGTATCACAGATCATTTGTTCAATCACCACATTTATAAGAAATATATCCTGAAAGAAAACATGTTTCCATAAGACCTTGACATAAGACAAACACACCAACTGAAGGAACAAAATCAGAGCACAGAAAAAGAAAAAGAAAAAAAAATCAAAGCATACAATATCTTACTTAAAAGATTTTTTTTCTGTTTCCCAAAATTCTGAAAATATTTAAACACATAGAGACAGACAGACAGACAGAGACAGAGAGACACAGAGACTGTTCACTGTTACCATTCTAGGTTTTAGCTCTGGGTATAAATCAGTAAGTTGATCAAACACATATGATCACAGAACATGTGACCTTAAAACTGATCATTTCAATCTTTAAATGGAAAACTTCCTAGAAAAAGCACAAGCAGTAACTTAGCACACAACTTTTCACAATATCTGAGAACAATGTCATAAAGTGACTTAGTATCAGGTTTACTGTTATATAAGTTTGTATTCTTTGTGTATGTGTGTACAGAAGCCTAATGTTAATGTCTAGCATCTTCCTCCATT